>MVGC01000200.1:0-40673 GCA_003589665.1 Aspergillus sclerotialis | reverse complement strand
TCTATCTTCTTCCTCATCTCTTTGTGTGTCTGTACTACATTCTGCTATTTCCGTAACCTCCTCATGTCCCCTCCTTAGCTCTTCCCGCTTTCTCCGCGCCTCTTCCCATCGCGCCTCACGCCATTCTCCCTCTCCCTCTCTTCCTCGACTTCATCTTCTCTCCTTTTATCCGACCGTATCCGTTGCTTTCTCCTCGTCGACTATTCGTGATTTAATTGTTGGATACACACTTTTCCGATCGCGTGCATCGTCTCGGTCGCCTCAGTCGTCGCCATGGACGGCTTCGACACTATGGCCATGCCATACTTGGCCAGTCCGTTGTCGCTCAGCAATATTCAGGGCACCGACTATCTAAATGGGTTGCCTAACATGGATCTACCTGATCACCGCTCGAATTTCGACTCCGATACTTTCGTAAGGTGCGTTTCCGCTCGGAGGATATTGGGCCATGCAGCTTGCTGATTGAATACTTGTTTAGCGGCGATGACATTGCATTTTCTCAGAACAATATAACCTCAGCTCTCAGGCGATTCCCCGCAAACTATGAAGATCCTTTTCCGGACATGGTCACCCCCTTCGAACCTGTCCCACCCGAACAACCGCCCGATTCCTCTATTGACCATAATAACAAGCTTTTGAGTTTTTCTATGCCAGCATACAACTTTACCCTTCTCGATTATTCCCTACGACGGACTTCGTTATCGCTGTCGGCACAACTGCATGGCATGTTCTTCCTTGCCGAGTCGCCGTGGACTACCTCCCCTAGTGACAATGCTCCACCTCAGCAGGGAGCCGAGTTGACTTGCTATCGCCGAAATTTATTCCAGATCACGGGCTCTGTGACGTTACCGCGCGGTCTACGATATATTATGACGGAACAAGGCGACCGGATACCGATTCTTGCACAAGAACTCTGCGTCTCGGCCACCGAGTCTGTCGAGGGTAATTCTGTTAAGATTATTTCGGTCCCATGGAAGACACCCGCCGCCAACAGCAATCCTGCCCTCGAGGAGAGTAATACCAAGATCGAAAAGGAGCCGCCGCCTGTACCGTTGGATATTATGGCCGGACAAGACCTAGATACAGATTATGCGACCTTTCCGATTGCGTGGAAACGGCTTCAATTTCGTGTGGCGACAGCGAATAATGGCAGAAGGAAGGAACTACAGCAACATTTTGTCGTCCGTCTTAGGGTCGTCGCTACTTTGTCTACCGGGGCTAAAATACCGATTTGTGAAGTTCGCTCGGGCCCAGTGATAGTTCGCGGCCGTAGTCCTCGCAATTTCCAATCGCGCAAAGACCTTCCATTGAGCGGAAGTGCTGCTGCGTCGAGAAAAAATGCACAGGCTACGTCTGCAGGTGTCAAAGGAGCCACTAACGATTCAGTTTCACGTTCGACTCCGTCCAAACTTAAAACACACAAGAGCAATTCCCCGGAAACATTAATACCCCAACCTAGTGCCACTTCTCAGCAAGATACTTCTCCGGACTGGGCACAATTACCGCAATCTGCATCAGCACTTGATTCTCCTGCTTTACGCCGTTCATCCGCATACCCGCAATCTAGCCCCGACTTTCCCGGAAATTCAGAAGTCCAGCGACGTCCAAGTAATGTGGCGGCCCCTATTCACCTGTCACTCTTCGATGATGAAGATGGTGATCATGCTTTCAATAATCTAATCGATCCGGCCAAGTCGGTCTTTTCTTTCCCTAGCGACATACCTCAGAAAACAATGAACCTGGATAGTACAGCACCACCGTCAAAAATGCGGAAGTTGTCACATAGCGTATCACAATCCTCTCGAAACGCGCCAGCATCGCTCCCACTGGTTAATAATGCGAATCTCCAGCAGTCATTTTCGTCCTCACTACCCTTTCCGAATGAAAACACCGACATGCTGTACGAGTACTTCCCGCTAGGCTTGGATGACTGGCAAGCACCGGTCGATGCAGTGTACCGGCCACATGTTGTCCATCATACCAATATGCCAGGGATGAAACTCCTGACGTCGCGAGCTCGAAATAAGCGATATTTTGCAGCCGAGGACGTTTTCTAGAGCTGTGTCCCATTCGGAAGGTTTCAGTACCTTCGGCTGATTTCTTCAACTGCATTTTTATTAATCTTCGCTCACATATTCAGCTATTTATTTATGATTCTCATCTAAATGGGCCTGTCTTTCTGTTATAAAATCGGCTTTGCTCGGGGCTCTTGTATGGATATTGACCATGCCAGGATTGGCGTGCTGGAGTTGGAGCCATGGAGCCGGTATACGATTTTCTTTCTTCATTTATCTCTGTTGTTTTATTTATTTACTATCCATATATCCCATATCATGATGTCACGCTGCACTGATGTTTATCATTTTGCGACTCGAGGAGATTTGGGTGGATGCGTCCACCGCGTTTATCTTTTCCAACATACCCGGTCGTCTGCCAACCGGACTGACTTGGCTTGTTCATTTCTCTCTTCTTCATATGCCTACCTATCTATGCTGTGTATCCCCTGCTTCTGGAGCTCGGCGGATTTGTTGATGAACACTGGTCTTCGCAGATGGATTTATCCGCATAGGTAGCGAGACGAATAGGTAGCTTTATAGAATGTATTACTGGCATTCTTCTTATTCAATTACTAAATTAATGTCTTCATACATACATTTCTTGTATCCATCCATCTATGATACTCAAGTAGTAAACGTAAGCGAAGAACCAAACCGTTAAACGACCATGCAAGACCCGATTTATCTGTAACGGCTATAACGCCACAATGCAAGCCACTTCACATATCCCCCATGCAAGCTTGGTACCAAATCGGCTCATCTGACAGTTGTTTGGACAGGGTAGCATGGGGAGAACGTGGGGGTGTGGGATGGAAAGACGGGTGGACGGATGGATGTGGCTTATACAATACGAAGTGGGTGTTGTGTTGTGGTAGTATTGGTTTTTTTTGGAGTAGATGAGATGCGCGTGAGGGAGTTACGGTGCTTTCTGCTCTTGTAGCACTGGTATTTATTGGATTCGAGAGTACGTGGTAACTAGGTCTATTGCGCTATGCCATAAAAGTAGGTAGAATATAGTTACAGTATATAGGTGTTTGGCAAACATAAGAGCCATCCAACTTATCCTAGGAAATTTGCTTATTACCAGGTATATGCTTGTCTGTGTGCTTTTAGTCAGATATCTATCTCAATTTATCTTAGAATATTAAGACTACTTGCTACTTAGGTGGGTAGAGAGAGAGGTATGAAGTTCAGAAATATCCATTCGTAATTTAACTAATCCCAGCCTTCCTCCTATTCTATCCATCGATCAAGCAAAAACAAACAGGCCCGCATCAGATATACCGAATCATAGATACCCAAGACCACCCCCACCAACCGCCTCCAAATCAGCCCTAATCTCCCACTCACTAGCCCCGACCCTCGCTGCAATTTCTGTCTGTCGCTGTTTCCCAAGATCGAGCCATTGCCTGAGAAGCGTCCCATCAATCATACCCCGGCCCGCAGTGCCGTCGCTTTCGACTGCGCGGAAGGCTCGTGGGTTAAGACCGCACGGGTGTTCGATGGTATTCGTTAGTTGAGACTGGAGAGCGGAGAGACGACGGTAGGATTCCTCCGACACGGGGGTGACGAGACCTAGTGAGCCATTTTGCGAGGCGATCAGGATTTGGTGGTGTGGGATGTCGAGGTCGACGTCCATGTCGTCGGGGCTGAAGATCATTTTTTCGGATGAGACGGCTGTTCGTGGGAGGAGGGTCATTGTGCTGGCGAAGTTGCCGGTATGGAATTTGCTGCGCGCGAGGAGACGGTCGCCGTTTGAGGATTTGGGGTCTATATAGGGAGTTAGGCTGGTGGGTTTGGGGATAGTGGATGTTGAGTGGATGGGTGAGTTTGCTTACCTTCTGGGTCATATTGTAAAATATGGAGATTGCAGTCACTATCGGCAACTAAAATGTATAGTTTGCTTCCTTCGGGTAGGAAATCTGCTGCGACGACTTCGATGTAGTCGGTATCTTTACTGAAGAGGCTCATTTTGTATGGCTCTTCCTATATGCCGGGATTATTAGTTTATCTGCTTCTGGATATGGGTTAGAGATAATTACCGAGTAGCCTGCAAACCAGATTCCTTTGACGGCATCACCTAAGATGCACATTCCAGTTCCTTTGAGCTCCTTCACCACATTGACGTAGCATTGCATATCCAGGAAGGCAACAGGGAGAAGACTGCCATCTTCTTTGAGTCCTCTAACCATGCACTTTTGCCCTTGTGCCACGATAAGGAATCCCTGACCGCCGATTCCCGACAATCCCGTGACGGCACCCTTCACTGACTCTTTGCCGATTAGTTTCAATCTGCGGTCTGTTCCTGGTTTCTCAGGGTCTGGAACGACCTTGATGACCTCGAAAACATATATACAGCCCCTTGCGGGGATGTCTTCACCGCGAGCCACTGCTGTTCCTACAACAATCATTTCCCGACGTTCGTGTGTATTCTCGGAGACCTCGAGATCCATGCTCTTTACTGCTGTGATGAACTCGGATGTGCCCAACTCATAACTTCCTAATATCAGTAAAATACCCAAGCTTGACAGGTTTTGTTGGCATACCTATCAATGACAGACCACGTTACTGGACTGATGACCTTCAAAGAACTTCGCTCTATCTTTGGGAATAGGGAAATTTCTGGTCCTTATAAGCATAGTTCCTTTAAAAGAATGGTCAAACAAACCTTCATTACGCCATTCTGGGTGGAGTTCATCATCGTCAGGTAATTTGAAGTCTGCAAGACGACTAGTTCCCAAGACGTAGGTTCTAGATGAAGGAGAATATGCCAAATGGTCGACTTGTTCACCTACATGAACCACACGCAATGGCCAGGAGTAATCGAATTGGGTTTCATGGGGCAGCTGGCATATTCGAATAGTATCCTAATATTAATTAGCATGCAAGCCGACCGGACGGAACAGAAAACGAGAAACTAACCATTGAGTCCAGGTAGATAAACCCTTTATCGCATCCGGCAGCACTGGAATCGAAGCTACCTAATCCTCGCACAAAATCTCCTCTCAGGCGTATAATGTGTGGTGAACTTGTGGATGTTCTGAAAATAAAACTGGCAGAGTTTCCGGGTAGGAACACGGTGCTGTGCCCTGAGACGTCTGGTAATATGCGCAGTGGTCTACGTCGCTGGTTCCTTAAATCTGGCTGCTGCGTATCATCATTTGGAGGAATAACATGGTTTGTCTCTCTGAAGAAGCATAGACTAGGAGGTTTCCCTCCAGGACTAGAGGACGCAAATGGCGTGTATATCATAATATCATCATTTTCCGATCGAAGCTTACTTGAGTTAGCTTGAAACCCACTAAAGGGACATTGACTCATACTATCAGGTACGGATAACTGCTCTGTGAATCTCCAAGGTCGGCAACAACAGCCTCAATCAAGGGCTCACGCGCTGTTGACCGCCTCGGCGGCTCCGACGATAAAATTGATTGTGTACAGTCAACACCTTCAATAATGGACAACACTTTCTGATCCGGTAACCTCAAGACCTGGGTAGTTTGTGAGCTTGGGTGTGTATCATTTATATCTGAAAAAGGAGAACTCACGAATAGCTTATAATCCGAACTAAGTAAAAATAGACAAAGATCGCCTTCAGGTGCCCCAGAGCGAGAAAAAATCCTTGCCTTGTCCCGGTACAAAGAGCAAGATAGCCATTTTAGAGAAGCGGTATCATCACTTATTTCGACTTCATCAATGTCTCCACTATCATCGACTTGCAAGAGTAGTAAAGACGAGTCGTCTCGAATGATCGCGAGATACGGGTCTGCAAAACTTGCAGTCACAGCCATCCGCTCTTCACTGGTATCTTCATCCCAGACAGGATAAATTTGCGCCAAGCCCAGGTCTGATACATTAGATAGGGCCCTCATTTGGATTGGAGTAACACTGGAAACTCACTGGAATCATAACTCCGGACTTCGCTCTTCAAAACCTGAACAACGCGTGTTCCACCTGCCAATGTCCCAATGTCGACTGTTAAGTCCTCATTTGGATTAACATCAGGGGCTTTAAAAGGCTCCAGCTCCTGACCATTAGCATGGAGAACCACAGATTCTTCCTTATCGGCATCTATCAGCTTCGAGATTATCACATAATGACGGGAAAGCTCCTTTTCAGCAGTTTCTGCAGTATTAGATGACAATGCATTCCCATGAGTCGCAGATAGTGTCCAAACGGAGTCGGCAGACTCTATTTCCATGGACGAAACTGTATGGGGATCAATTTCGCGCTTAATGACAACTATGCCCCCACCACTACCCGAGCCCTTCGAAGCCACCAGCTCAAGCTCAGAGGAGAGCCCTTTAGCATCATTGCCCTTGCCTTCAATGTCCGCAGAAGATTTGCCCAGTGTAAAGTCCCTCAGAGGGCCAATATTTGAGAGTTTATCATTGATCCGAAAGTTATACAAGCCTGAACCCGGGTCCTCTGCCGACCCGCGGCGTCCGTTGGCTGGCATATCTGGGGCTGTGGAATATAGATCGTCTTCGTAAACGTCATCATCGGACCCTTCTTCATCCGAAACATCAACAAGGCCATCAGCAACATGTCTTGATTGTGGGCGATGCTTCTTCATGTGAGAAGACGAAGGAGACCATCCCAAAAGAATCGAATCTGCATCCTCACTGCCGAAAAACAATTTTCCATTTCCAAGACAAGCTGAGCAGGACGCAGCCGACTTCATAATCCCTCCACTAACATTGGGCGGTAAACGGTGGACCGAAATGCCGGATACCGATCTTCCATCCAGCTTGAAAGTGACAAGAGCCATCTCTCCGGAAGAGAGTACTAAAAGTAGGTCTCCGTTATTACCGCCAAGACGTTCGACAGTGCATCCTTCAAGGCGAAAGGCCAAATCTGATTGATCTGTCATTGAAAATGCCGAGAACTGCCTGGAAAACTCGTTGACCCCAACTGCGTTGGTCTTCCCTCCTTGGTCAACATGTACAAGCTCATTTGAACCGATGAGCAAAGCGCCTCCAACAGGAGGGGGAAGGGCTACCACTTTAAACAGATCACTAGGAAGTTTTGAGACTGAGAGCAATGTGGTAGAAGCCCGTTGTTCCAGATCTAATGTGAAAACAGCATAAAAAATAGCATCCTTTCTTTCATGGAGAAGGGAATTGGAGGTTGCAATTTGTGAATACAAAATGCCGAATGTCGGCTCCCTATATTCATATAAAAAGGCGAGACTAATTGGGTGGATTAATGATGGATCCAATGCAGCCAACGGTAGAACGAAAGACGAAGCGTATGGAGTTTGATGCGCCATATCACTCTTGCTCTTCTCTTCTGCATCTGCTCCATTTACCATCTCGTGGTCCAAGTGCCCTTCGTCGTGGTCAGAACCATACCCATCCATCGCTAAGTCATCTCCAGGTTGATGGAAAGGGATAATTGCAAGGTTTCGAATGCCGAAGTTGAAGACTGCACATCTACTGCTTGGCTCCACACTCAGAATACTGCCGCAGCTGCTCAAGTCAGGTACCCAAGGGCTACGGGTTAAGTCATCTCGTTCGTAGTAGTGGATTGAAATGGTGGAAATGCCATAGCGCTCTGGATCCCACTCGATCAAGCTTAATTTCGCATTTCGAAAAGCAAGCAAAACAGCCTCCCCGCCGTTCTTGGAGTTCAATATTTTAACGCGGCTGAGGTCACTTACTATCCCAGGGAGTGGATATTCTCTCTCCAGGATCAGCTTAGTTGTTTCTGTTTGGTCCGAGCTTGCTACACCGTTCTCAGGAAGTCCACTTCCCTCTTGACGAGGAATAGTAATCAGAGAAAAGATCTGAAGCTGAGACGTCCTAACAACGACCAGATTGTTCGCTGTCGCAGAAATGAAAGGGACTGCCAACGCATGAGTAACCCCTGTTGGGGGAATCAATTCAGTATAACACTGCATTTTGATGCCGCGAGGAAATGCCTTTCTTTAAACAGATTCCTTGATGTAGCAAATTAATCTGATTCCTTCAACTGACACGAATAAATAAGACCATTGTTGAAAGACGGCAAAGAATTTACCGGCAAATTAAGGGAAAATAAAAATCAATTGAGAGCCATGATAGAAGAAATAACAACAAATGAAATAGGTGCGAGGAATGCAACAGTATTGTACAAACAGGGACGAGTTTGTCTTGCTCCAACGCGAAAATGTGGAAACAAGGAAGATCGGCACGTGATGCTGAAATCGTGCACGGGCCATATACATTGATGATGTAATAGATACCAGCTTCAGCTTCATATCGAACTTGTTTTACAATAAAAATCCTGTCATCAGCAATGTCTCTTGCTTTGGAAAATTTCGATGGAATAATTCTGCTATATCCAATTTAATACACCTTTCCATGTGAACGTGTTTCAACATGGCTCTTCTACAAACGACCCTCATTTGGATCGTGTACGCGATTGCGATAGCTATTTTGCTTGCTGTGGCCTCCATTTTTATCTATGTCTATCAAACTCCTCGAGATCGTGCTCCTTCTGTAACTATAACATGCATTTTTGCCATCACCACTCTTCTTGCCACTGTTCTCCTGCTTCCAGTTGATGTTGCTCTGGTTTCATCCACAACATCTTCGGAGCTAGGTCGGCGCAAGGATTGGGCCACTCAAGGAGAGGTGGACAAAATTACGTTCTCATTAACTGTTGTGTATTACTTATTGTATTCTTTGGATGGCCTACTATGCCTACTCGTGATTCCATTTACATATTTCTGGTATGAGGAATACGACGAGGTGGCTGCTGAATCCGGGGACCAAACCACTGCGCAACGGTTCTGGGCTGCATTTAGGTACACCATATCTTTCATGCTAATTATTGTTGTATTATTCCTGGTTGGGTTCTTTGTCCCGATTTCGAAGAACAAAGATGGTCAAGACTTGGACTATTTCAGGAAACTTTTGACTGAAAATCGTAAGCATTTCGAGCGTCATTGGATGCTTCTTGAATTCATTTCCCTTCGTCAGCAGGCTGGCTGATACATCTCCAGATGGTGAACGTGCGCTTACCTTCGCACTTGGGCTCTTAATAACCGTTGGCCTGTGTATTTATGTACTGTACACATCGTCTGGCCTTGCTCTTCTTCCAATCAGCTTGATAAAGACGGCGCCCTCGATTTCAAGTCCAAGCTTGAGCGCTACAACTGCGGTCCAATTGGATTCCAATCGTGAACGCCAACGCCAATTAGAAGGTCGCTGTGGAGGTAACCCCGACCTCCTAAGTTCCAAAGACCGCAGGGAGCTAGATACTCTTGTTCGAGAAGAGAGAACGCTCATCCGACGACAGCGCTTGACAGAAGAATCCCAAGGAAAAGGCCGGAGCCGACTTGTTAAAGCCTGGATCAAAATTGAAACTATATTCCGTCCAGTTAATCTGCTGTTTGGCATACTACTACTTATACTCGGTCTAATAACGTGGACATCCATGCTTCTGACCGCGATTGACAAGGCGAAGAATTCAATCTGCAAGCAACGCTGTGGATATATCCTTGGACACATCAATGTCTTCAACCCTGTTAACTGGGTCTTTGTCCAATCTGCGAAGGTATTCCCGGTTGACTACGCCATATTTACATTCCTCGTGTTGCTGTTTTTCTGTAGCTCAGTTGTCGGCATTGGCTCAATTGGTATCCGGTTTTTGTGGATTAGAATCTTTCGAATACGGAAGGGCCATACGTCGCCACAGGCCCTGCTCCTAGCAACTGCCATGCTGACGGTGACAATACTGGCTTTGAATTACTCGATATCCATGGTTGTTGCTCCCCAGTATGCAACATTTGGGCCGCAAACATTCTGTGATCGTGCTCCCGGATCGGCTGGAGAGCAGCCAGACTGTTCAAACGCCAAAAATCTTATTAAACCATGTTCGGAATTAGCCGACAACGAAGCTGCGAAAGGGGTTTGTACACCAAGTGTAGCCAGCACCATCCTCAATCGGGTAACAATGAGTTTCCCCTTTTTTGGCATTATCTTTTTCTGGGCGCAGTTTGTATTCCTTGGTAAGAGCCAGTCACCTCAGTTCTATTGGCTTTGGGTGTTTGAATGCTTACCTATAACCCTCTCACATAGCTATTTACCTCATTGTATTCGTCACATCTCTGATCCGTTCGCCAAAATTGGACGAACGCCAGATCGACGAGGACGCCGAAGAGGCCGAGGAAGAAGGCCTATTAGCAAGCACTGGAAGACGTTTCAATGCAACCTGGGAAGATGCCACAGGACGAGTAGAGTAAGGAAGAAAGGGTAAGGTTACCAAATTGACTTTTCCTCTCGGGCATTTTCGGTCTTTGCATGATTTTATTTACGGCAACCATATCATGATTGCCACGGTTGTGTACAAGATTGGCAAAAATATGGTTCTTTAGCATAATTATAGCTTTTATGGTGAATTAATCAGTACACGTGGAAATACCAGTCGAAGTCAAATGCAACATCTTGAACTTTCAAGGTTACCGCACTCTCTGCCGAGAATTATTGATCAATTGTTTCATGAAGTAAGAGAAAAAAAAAGGGGAATCCACCGTTGCAATAATCGTAGCCTCGTAGCCGAATATAGGGCACTTCATGGTTTCGTAGAACCGTTCAGGAGTGCAAGAGCACTTTCAAACGCGTTCACAACTTCAATATCTGTATCAACAAGTTTAGCAATGAAGTAATGCAGTTGGATAAGAAACATCGTACAATGCTGTCTCTTGCCTTCTAAATCCTCTTCTGAGTTCTCCACATACTGCCTCTGAGTTTTAAATCTGCATTTTATACCATCAGCCGATATTCAGTAAGGCTATATTAAAGGGAATGGCCAAGCTACCTTTTCAAAGCCCTGGTCTCATCACGAAGAGCTGTAGATTGAGACCAGCTCACAAAAGCCTAAAGAAAAGCCGTCAGAGATATACAGTCTGAAGATACGAAGAAATATCTACCTCGTGGAGCTGGGCCGTTTGGTTTCGCACCAACTCGTCGGCTCGGGCATGCTCCTCCATTACATCAGCGTATTTCTCAAAAAGCTGGTCCCAATCGTAGTGTTGGATTTCTTCAGCAAGTTCTGACGTAGATTGTAAGGGGTCTTCAGCACTCTGTGAGGATGACTTTTCCTCATTTGGTTCATTCTGTTTATTGGGTTCAGATATAGGCAGTTCAGAGTGAAGGTCTTCATCGTTTTTGTCCGTGGAATCCATAGTGGTAATCGCTATACTAACAGGTTACTCCCAGAAATTTTATCCAGGACAGAAACCCTGTGATCGATATCCACGGGACAGAACTTGTCTTATAGCACACATTTGAAAGATGATAGATGCCTCTCTCCAGAGCTACATGTATTACATAATTACGACTGCAGGTAAGGTCAAATCAACCAATCACAAGCGATCGGTACCTTGATAATAAGCACGTGACTTATCTTATCAGGTGACGTTGACGACAGACGATCCAGCATCTCCAACTTCCACTTGATCCCCCATCTTGTATCATATTCCTATGTGATACTACCTCCTCTGACTGATTACGCCATAACCCTGGAAATGTCCTCTGGTTTCTTTCGGAAGTGAAACAGATTTAGTCTCCCACCTTGCTAAGTCATGAGGAACCGCTCTCCCTATGAAGTTTATCCAGACGCTACATGCAGTTTTGGAGTCAGGCAGCCTTCAGTCAACGGCCGGGGGACCATGACTATGAACTCTGTTACCGTGAGGTTTAACTGAGAGAATACCATTACTACTTGCGATGATTTGCCACATATGTTCTCGTGCTCCCAATTCACGACTGCCATTCTATTGCCCGACCTGTGCCCGCAGCCAACTCTATCAACTACGAGTCGAGAATGCCAGGATACTTTTGGAGAAAGAATTGATAGGGCGGCAGATCGAGGATGCGATAGTCCATGGGGCATCCCAGGAGGAATCCACGGAGCCGGATAAAGCAACTAGACTACAGGACGGTGCTTCCAGACGCTGGGCGCTCCAAATTGCAACCACCAGACAAGCGGAGTCTGATACAAGGACAAAGGCTCTCAACGATAGGATTAAGGCCTTGAAAACTGAGATTAAAAATAAGCAAACGGAGGTTTCTGAGCGCAAGGCTGTCTTGTCTCGACGGCAATCCGATGCCGAATCTGCGAAATATCAGCTCGCCGAGCGAGAAGCGGCGACACTAGCTAGTATCCAGAACAATACCAAGAGAACGGATCACCTCTGGCACTCCTTGCACAGCAAGACGGCTGAGGCTCGGATCTTCCTCTGCAGGGAAGCTGCCAGTCTCTATGGCCTACGGCAGAAGATCCTGGAGAAGGATGGGCGTCCAAAGGAGATCTATATTATTGGCGGTATGCCTATTTTGGATCTCAGAGAAATGAATAGTAAGCTACCCTCAACCTATGTTCTCAAACCTGTTACGGCGATTAATGATGGTTTTATGCAGGCGCCCAACCAACTCATATATCGACTTCACTCGCAAATGTCGCCCACCTCCTCGTCCTTGTTTCTCATTACCTGTCTCTGAGACTCCCTGCCGAAATCACTCTTCCTCATAGAGACTACCCTACAACTACAATCTATGCACCTTCGGGGTCGTATATTTCAACCGAGAACCGCTCTCGTTTATCGCGACCTCGCCCCCTGTTCATAAACAAAAGCCTTCCTGTATTATCCAAGGAAGATCCAGGGACATATGCTCTATTTTTGGAAGGAACTGCGTTGTTGGCTTGGAATGCATCTTGGCTCTGTCGGACCCAGGGACTAAACGTAGGGTCAGACTCATGGGAAGAGACTTGCGACATTGGGAAAAACTTATGGCAACTGCTTGTTGCTCCTCCCGCGCAGGCATCTACCTTAACCAGAGCTTTTTCTGGCCGCGATATACAGACAAAAATCAAAGCCGCCAAAGACACGCCGAAAACCACCATTCATCGAACAAAGTCATTCCCGATGCTAGGTCATTATTCGCACGGTACTTCGCATTCATTCTTGGGAGCATCAGAAGGTACAGAATTTATGCGAACGTGGAAACTGCCAAATCCTACCAAGGTAGTGGACAAGTTAAAATCAACCCTGCTAGGAGAGATGGCAAGTGCGGAATGGGAACTGCTGGAGAAACAGGAATGGGATGATGAAGCACAAGAATCAGTCAAGCCTCCTACTCAGCTTCCTTCGCAAGAACCTGTGCCTGCTCCAGGCCCTGAGTCACAATCAGGACGTGGTAGTGAGAAAGACGATATCAGTCGTGCGGCTATTGGGAGTACAGACTCTGGGGAACGTATTGAAGTTAATGAAGAAGCAATGAAGGAACATGCTGATCCCAGCCGGCAGAAAGGAACCAGTGGCTGGATGAAGCTGAGAAGTAGGTGATTGAGACCTCACTGGGATCCAATATTTCCATGTAGGGTTGTTCGCTTCCACAAGACGAATGTATTTAGGCATGTAAATAAATATTTGATTATTCCTCCTCCTTCTTCTAAGGAAATGCGAGCCTGAATTACTACACACTATAACAATCAAATGTGAATTCCCAAGAGGGGGGCTCTTTCGCCCTTTTTCGCCCGTTCATTATTTATATGCAAGGAGAATTATTAGTAAGCTACTCGGCGATAAGTTATCAACGGCTGGAGCCTCCGGTTTTTTGCTTGACAACCGATCGTTAGACATGCCTTGCGGAAGGCATTGATGTCGCATGTTTTTGTTTTCCCTTTATACTGACAGTGCCAATACACTATAATATATAAGCTATTTCGTTCTTTTACTTATTTGGTGGTCTGCTTCGAGACTCTCGGTCCACCTTCGGGAGGTTTGCCAGGGTCAGTCGGACACCTGAAGCGTGAACTTATGGCATGGATGTGGTTGAAAAACCGTACATGGAATCATGATAACGATGAATGATTTACCGGAACGGCAAGGAATAAGCATGGGGATATCTGGTGAGTATGGGAGAATTTAGGCCCATGAAGGACACTTTTACAGCATCTCCGGGACAGAACGTTGTTGAACTTCGCTGACCTGTAATCCTAAGATCTCAAGCGCAATTTCCCGTCATTATTGGAAATACCTGACGCAGTCCTCAAAGCGGAGATTGCCCGACGAAGTAACAATGGCGAAGAAGACGAGAAGCCGTCATGTGGCTCAGGACAACGAGGTGCCTACAATACTCCGGTACATGTTATGGCGCTGTTCCTCATACTTGTGCTGAGTACATTCGGTATGTGATTATACTCCTATGGGAGTAGTATGTGTCTAATGACTACGATCTCTCCAGCTTGTTCATTTCCAATTCTAGCCCGTCGATTTCCTCGTCTCCCGATTCCTCGCCGTTTTCTCTTCCTCTCGAGGCATTTTGGAACTGGAGTGCTTATCGCGACGGCTTTCGTACATTTACTCCCCACGGCATTCGTCTCGCTGACCGACCCTTGTCTCCCTCGATTCTGGAGCCATAGTTACCGTGCCATGGCCGGGTTTGTTGCCATGATCTCCGTTTTCGTCGTTGTCTGCGTGGAGATGTTTTTCGCCTTGAAAGGAGCGGGGCACGTGCATGGAAGCGAGTATGATCATATAATAGGCGGCATTGGACGTGGATCAAGTGAATCTACCATCTATCAGAACGCGGCGACCAACTATTACCGGCTGGATGGCCAGGATACAACAGAAGATATCCATCTCGGAGGAATACATGGCATTGGCCGTGCGGAACCTCTGCGTCAAGCGTCTAACCCAAGAAGATCAACTGATACGGGTAGTCAAGCGCATTTTAAAGATACGGATGGAGACGAAGAAAATGACGACGACCTTGAAGCATTAGACCCTTACCCAGAGGCTGACTCTTATCTAAATTCCTCTCGATCCCACCACGCTCTTCCTCACCCCTCGAGCCATCGCTCACCATACCCTAATGGCCAAGTACAGCCAACCGCCGACTCAAACATGCAAAACCCGCAGCGCCAACTCCTCCAGTGCCTTCTCCTCGAAGCTGGCATCCTTTTCCACAGCGTGTTTATCGGAATGGCAGTCAGTGTGGCTACGGGAACCTCGTTCGTCATTCTCCTCGTCGCAATCAGTTTCCACCAGACATTCGAAGGATTCGCACTCGGATCCCGTATCGCTTCCCTAATTCCAGATCTCTTCTCACCATCCTCCATGAAGCCGTGGCTGATGGCGCTTGCCTACGGTACCACAACACCCATCGGGCAAGCTCTGGGTCTAGTACTACACAACCTCTACGATCCAGCAAGCACCACAGGCTTGCTCATGGTTGGAATTACCAATGCAATCAGCAGTGGTCTTCTACTCTTTGCCGGGCTCGTGGAACTTTTGGCTGAGGATTTCCTAAGCGAATCGAGCTATGCAACTCTTCGGGGTCGTCGACGCATAGAGGCTTGTCTTGCTGTTGCTGGCGGTGCGCTGTTGATGGCGTTTGTTGGGGCCTTTGCCTAGTCTTAGGGCTATGGTTCTGTTGCTGTACATGCTTGATACCTTGTGCGTACAGGACTTTTTTCTTTGCTTTTAGCATTGCTATTAGCTTTTGCCTTTTTGTACTGTGTATATATATTGCGCCGCTTTAGAGGCTTATGATGTCTACGGAATTGCATATTCTTTAGGCGTTCTGCGGCATTAATTCCATTTGCTGTCATATTTACTATTTGCTAATCAAAGAACGACAAACTTGGCTTTGATTCGTTTATCAATAAAGAACCCTAGACTAAAGACAAGATGTCGATGGAGCTCTTTGAAGCCAGTGGAGACCTTTACCTGCCTCATAGCAACTTGGTATTTCTACTCGTGCTCCATGTGAGATAGTCTTATGTATCGGATTTAATTTATGTAGACGTTCCACTAGCTTGCTCTTTTAGACATCTGAAGCGAGAGTAATAAGATGACTTTCATAAAATGCACTAAGCTACTAGCTTGATCCATTTATCCCTATTCCGCACTAATTTTCCTTACTTTCCGCTAGCCTTCGTCTCCTTTATATACCACCGGCCGCCATTAGCTCAATGTGGCTGTCGCTATTTCTGCACCTAGCCCACTATGTTCAACGCTTCGACCGCTAGTCTTCTCTCCAAATGGTTTTAGGGGTTTCAGATACAATCCTAGTGGGGCCATGTAAACAGGCTAAGATATATCTCATGGCCTCACTAAAACCGCCGATCCTTCTCCGCGAGGCTGGATTCCCAACTCCTTAACTGCGATGTCGTTCATTGTATTCGTATCTGAGCCTTACCAAGGCTGATATCTCTTATAATGTTTCTCAAAATTCTCCTCTCCCTCTTCTTACCAGCGGCCATTTGCACCAATGTGCCATGCTACTGGCCAGATGGGACTCTTGCAGACAAATACACCCCGTGCGGAGAGCGTACCTCACATTGCTGTCAGGAAGGGACTGTCTGTCTGACAAATGGCTACTGCATGTCCATGATTCAGCCGTATACTCTCACGCGCGCGACATGTGTAGATAGAACCTGGAGTTCGGATACGTGTAAGAATCCATGTGACGGAGGTAAGTTCTGTGGTCTTGACTGAATAACTGCATATCAGGTCAAATTCGGTCAATTCAGTTTCAAGCTAACATCCCTAATTATCAGTTTCGGGGAGAGAATCATCGGGATGCTCGCTCGTTCTTTATAATTATGACGCCGACAAGGACAAAGCACTTTACTGCCCTAACTCGATTGTCGGTGACCCATTGGGCCCAGACGGTATAGGCTGTGCCGACGGTCAAGATCCGTTTTCTGTCCCCAGTGGCAATGTAATCCTGAACAGGGGCCTTCTCGAGAACGCTTCCTGCGCCGTTGATACCCTCAACCCAACCGCACCCGCTGCTGCTATTACGCATTCGCCAAATGCTGCAAATACCTCTGTTCCAAGATGCGCCTCTGATAATAGCAGGGATAGTGGGTCTGGGACTCGAAATGTGGCTATTGGCGCTGGCGTTGGTGTTCCTCTCGGTGTTTTGGCTCTGTCTGCTGTGGGTTGGGCTATTTTTGAGCGGAGAAAGAGACACCAGCTCGTCAAGTCGCTGGCTCAGCCCGTGATACAGACAGAGGTTCAGAAGACAAATCTCGAATTGCCTGATAATCAGATTCCGCACGAGTTGGAAGGGGACAGAACTGGGTGATGGCATTTACGATCTCCTGCGGGCGTCCGTCTAATATGTTGTGTTGTATCTGTGAGCTTTGTGACAGGTAATAGTTTGCATATTAGCATTTAGCGATAACAGCTTTGATACCCTATCTTCAATATCATACTAGGTTTCCTTTGTTGTTTTAGTTGGTAGTTGAAGTACCTCGTCCTTATCGTCGACATGTTCTGATCTAGAGTGTAGCAAGGCAGCAACTAGTTTTCGGACAGAACGCAGTTTTACCACATGGGGTAAGTGATGGTGGTGACGATTGCTGTAGTAAAAGCATGTAGTATTATGGCTCTAAAAAATAGTCGTGGATAGTGTACATTAAATATCAGCCCACTATCATGGACCGACTGGGGCATCCGTACCCGAACGATGCTCCCACATGGCCGGAACGGCTGTTGAAGTTGAAACAATCGATACCTTGTGGCCTCTAGCTGCCCTTTCCATATCCCTCATTGTTTCAGACCCTTCCAAAACCTGCCCTGTCGTCCGGCCCTGGTTCATAACAGCAAGCGAGCTGCTCTTCCATGGCGGACAACCAGAAGAGTTTCTAACCGTCAGCATCCAGAATAGAAGCCCACCACATAATACCACAGCGTGGAGTGAGATCCAGCCCCACTCAACGCTATAGTACGTGGTTCCGACTCCAATGAGACCATATACAGGCCTATCGTAAAGGGATCTCTCAAAATCGCCGTTTCTGCGAATCTCGTTCGTCATGCTCGCGCCGAGGGCCGCAAATGTGCCATGAAAGTCGACCTCTTCGTTTAACTCATAGATGTTTTCAAGCGCGGGCGGCTCTGAAGTACTGTAACTCATTCTGGCCCCGTTGTAACTAACGGCGTGTTCACCAAGCTTTTTAGCAATTGCGGCAGTTACATTCGGAGATCCGGTCAAATTTGCTGTCAGTAGCGACGGGAAGTACGAGCTGATGGATTTGACGGCGGATTCGGCTAATACATACTTGGGACTACTAGAATTCTCTGGGTTGTGGAGGACCAAATCTTCCCGTTTGATCACAGAATAACGCTCGTTCCATTCCAAGCTCGACATTTTGTTGCCCGGGGGAATGTTTTCAGGCACATACTTTTCGTCAATGGGAGTGAAAATTGGCTGCCAGGAGTCTGGATCA
The DNA here is from genome assembly GCA_003589665.1 of Aspergillus sclerotialis. Classification (NCBI taxonomy): domain Eukaryota; kingdom Fungi; phylum Ascomycota; class Eurotiomycetes; order Eurotiales; family Aspergillaceae; genus Aspergillus; species Aspergillus sclerotialis. Next base: position 22,383 of record MVGC01000200.1, on the reverse strand, counting down.
CGCTTAACTTGAGGGTCCTGCGTCGCGTTTTCATATATAGTATTCCCATCGATTCTCGAGTTGATACTCTGTGCACAATAGTATATTGCGCATTCACTTGCACGAATGGGAACATCTGGCCACTTGGCAGAAGTATGCCGCAGCTCGATTGGATCCAGGTAGATCATACTTGTCGCCCAAATCAGAGTATCCAATTCTTGCATCCGATTGGTCTTATTTGGGTCTCCAGATCCAAATGAGGTCATCGTGGGACTGGTTACAGTAGTTAAGCTGATATCTGGAGCTGAATATGTACAGCTTTGCATCCCGGTGATGTCTCCGGGACATCCATTGATATTCGCCAGAAAATGGCCGTTCGGCAAGACGAATGCTGAACTGTCATTCATTGGTAATGCGTCGGTCCCCATAAGAAGGGGACCAGTTACCTTTCCAAAACCATCCACCTTCTTTAAATCAGTAGTGAGGTTATAACACAAGTGGCAGACACCGAGAGTCTTGAATGATGGCCAAGTGCACCTGCCCGTTGGGCACCTCACATCAGCTTGCTGGTGAATTGAGTGCAGTGAATGCGAGAAACCGCCCAGAATAGAGCCCTGCATGGAGAGGTCGACCACTGCACTTGCTTTACCAGCCATTCGATGCGGTCGGCTTATAGTGTCGTCATTTTCATATATTATATTGCCTCTTATGTACCGTTCGGCCCGCATATTTTCCGCTCTGGTATGGTTCAACCTGAGAATGAATTCCGTTCCCTGACGAAATTGAACCAATTGTTGTGAGAATGGATCTACCGCTATGGCAAGCAAGACTAAAAGGGCGCCTAATCGGACAGGCATTCTTTTTCTCGGTAGATTAGTATTATGAGATGCTCTTAGATGGCCGGGTCGGACTTACGATCCCCTTGTCTTGCAAATAACGCGAATGCTTCCAAGAGGGCCACGGCTAGCTAGATCGATACGTTCAAAATCAATGAGAGGCCGATTCCCACGGGAGAATAAATTCCATTTCCACTGGCCAATGCACTCTGCAGTTGCATAGCTCAAAGCTGCCTTCATCGATACGGAAAGAACCGATACTAGAGCGTTGAGCGTTACTCCATGCCAGTTGAAAATAGGATGGCCATCATAGACACCGAGCAAAGTCACCATCACGGCAAAGGAGAGCACAGAGCCACCGAGTGCCCAAAGTTCCAATGCCCAGGCATATACACCGTCCTTTGCCTCTTTGTCGAGATCTTCTCTGACATGGTCGGTAAATTTGATTATAAAAAGAAAAGCGAGCCGGACGGTGGATATATCTCGCCCATTTTCTCCTAGCCTCGCGATCTTCGGTAAGGCTGTTGGAGGATCGCGCTTCGCGCTTGGCAAGCGTGCCGAGGAAGGCTTTCAACAAGCATAATATTATGTTCTGCTATTAGCTCATAATCATGATAATCATTATTCTGTGGTAACGCCGAATTGTTGCATCCAATATAGCGTACCTAATCAGGGAAAGCTTCCTTACCATTTAGTATAATACGTAGTCTGTATAAGTTAGATAGCCATCTTGCCGGCCTTCTTATACTCGATGCTTTTCCTATCTTTTAATACTGTGTTAACTTAGACTAACTTAAGTTTTTAGTTACCTAACCTACTACGGGTTTGGTATGGGTTTGGTGTGGGTTTTTGAGTTGGGTTCTACCACTCTAATAGAGTAGTAGGCTAGCCGTATCTAGGATCGAACGTATTAAGCTCATATTGTACGAAAATTTGGTTGTAAAGAAGTAGAGATAGAAAAGTGAGGACTTTAAGAATAGAGCTAAGTAAGTAAACGATATTAGTAATATTTAACCCTCTATAAAGTCTTAACGCAAGTCGCCAAAGTACAACTAGCGAAAGGATACGGATGCCCGATAAGATGCCTAGCATCCCATTCGGTGCACGTCATCAAACAGAATAAAGGATACAGGAAACGTATCTTCCGACAGGGGTCTAGTCACATCGCCAGTAAGATTAAAAGCTCGTGCGGGGTTGTACAGCGGACTAGGGTATCTTGGGCGCTTTCCTTCCTTGATCAGGACAACTACACTCCAACCTATTTCTCACCCCTTGCTAGGGTTATTCTCATTACCTGTGCCACCAAAGCGATATTCCTTATGATTAGCAGCCCACAGTCTGTAGTTTCCAGTCCGAGTGTAGCTCTAGCCAGCCATACATCTCCTGCAGCTCGTCTGGCCACGGTCTATTCTACGTGTCCCAGTGATCATTCTCTTCGCAAGGCTGCCAAGTTGACAAAGTACTGCTCTGATGCGGCGCTTCACTATCCAGATATTTGGGTAGGCCTCTTTTTCCATCGGAGAGGTTAGTGCATTGGATACGGATGGAAGTGCCGCAGGATAAGTACCGCATCATCCAGCATGAGTCCGCTATAAATACTTCGGCACCGTGCCATCTGAAACAAAGGCTCCTCGCTCGATTTGAAAACCATTTGATATTCAGACTCAGAAATTGCTGCCTCATCTGATTGTTCATCACTCAAATATTGCCCCAATTCTGCTGCAATGTTTCAGTCTACAGCACGACGTCTATATCAACTGGTTGGGAAGACAAAGCTGAATGATCTCCCTCTCGAATGGCGAGCCCCTGTGTTCCAAGTCCTTGAGGCGTAAGAAAAGGCTGTTAGTAACCCGTCTAATAATGCTGGCAATTACTTACAAAGCATTATAAGACCCGAACTTCAAGAACGCCGAGATTAGGTATACCGGTTCCAAAACTAAGCTAATCTGGTTGAAATTGCTAATGAACCACTAGAGGCTCCAAACCACATCCCTCACATGACGACCCAAGCGACAAAGAGGACGTGATTTCAGTCCGTCTCAAGGACGGAGATAACAAAACTATGCGAAGACTCCACATTCATCAGGATGGTTCCGTCACTAAAATCAACGTCTGAGGGCCGTCATATGGGGCTTGGCGGAAACAGCGCCTGCATAGTAGGGATATCTATGGATTTTAGTACTGAATTGTTTGAGATTGCTGTTTTTTATTGCTCATGCCTGAATGACAGCCCAACTTACAGTAGTCACTTGAGCAGTAACAACTCCCTTGCTGACAAACTACCAAACCACTACTTAAGTATTAGGGCAAAGTATATGTTGCAGCCACTGAGAGACAAAAGGCGCGCTGACACATATTAAACCATTTCGGCTCCTCTGTTGCACATTACGGCATAAATCTAACGCTGAGTGTAGACGATGTAATTTTCCCTGCGGGAGAGGTCCTAGGTATGTACTAGCGTTTCCAGTCTTTTTCTCTAGCGAGGTCTTACTAAGTGTATTTTATATTAAAATAACTAGCATATGGTACAAGAATAAGCCCGACGAAGGGCAGCATGCTTTTCTTTTTCTACCTAACAAGATAGTGCAATCCATCCATGATGATTGTTTACTATTTGACTATACTCCGTGTAGGCGTGTATTTAAGCTGTGAACCAAAAAGGACGCCCTTTAGGTTTTATCTCCTAAATCTAAATGACACACCCCATCCCTGTTTGACACAAGCACTCACTATCACTGGTTTATTAAGAGTTTCTAGAATCGCAAGAACCTATATACATCGTTCTCTCGGTTCTATATTAGTAAGGAGACATGTTCGGGCTGCACCTGCACAAGTCTGATAAGACCGATAAGCTTGAATGTTTGGCGGGGTATAATTATTACCTGGATTTAGGATCCATTCATTACTTCTATATGGTGGTCTATACGCACTAACGTATCTTGTATTTAGACCAGGACAGTTAATCTAGCTTAATATCCCTAAAAGAAGGGCTATGAAGGCTGGGCTTATGTAATTAACAAATATAGGGGATAATTGAAATGTTCGCGGTATCCCTCCCACGCGTAAATCACTTCTCGCACCTTTACATCACGACAATGTTGCCTCGCCTGTCACGCCAACTGCGGAAGTATTCCTTATTCAGGCGTGCTCCTTCGCCCGTGCGACAGTTTTCTCATTCCAATATTCTGCTTGATTCAGTAGAGAAACTTGAGGAGGAAACGCTGCCTTGGTACTCCCCAGATTGGTTTTATCCCGCCAAAATTGGAGAGGTTTTCCAGTCAAGATACCAAATAATTGGGAAGCTAGGGTTTGGAGGTTATTCTACAGTGTGGCTCGGACGGGATTAACAGTAAATATGCCTAATACCTGGTATATTAAACTGACACCGACACTGTGCTCGCCACATTTATGTCACGTTGAAGATTTGTGAGCGCGATTCTACTGAGGGAGCAAGAGAATTAAAAGTCTTCGATCGTCTCAATTCCCTTCACTCACACCATGATGGTGCCATGCTTGTCCGTACAGCGCTGGATAGCTTCCAGATTGGTCGTTCCGACGGCAACTACCTATGCCTTGTTCATTCTCCTTTAGGCATAAGTCTATATGACCTCAGAAACCAACCCACTGCAAAAGTCCTGCCCGAAAATATACTCAAGCTGACCGTATTGCACGTCCTTCTTGCTCTTGATTTCCTTCATACTGAAGCAGGCATTGTCCACACTGGTATGGTGAGTCCACCATTCTCCAACCGCCATCTAACCTTTGAGCCCCTAGATATACAAGAAAAAAGTACTATGCTCGGTATTGAAGATGACTCAGTTTTGGTTGGTTTCGAAGAGGAGGAGAAGTCTAATCCTAGCCCGCGAAAGATGCTCGAGGATCGAGTGATATATTCCTCTCGCAAACTCAGAAGGACTAAGCAACATGGTCGACCTATATTATGTGATTTTGGTCAGGCTCGATATGGATCAAACACATATTGCGGGGACATTCAACCATACATATATAGGGCTCCCGAAGTGCTACTGAGAAAATCCTGGGATGAAAAGGTTGACATTTGGAATTTAGGAGTTGTGGTACGCAATTTTGGTGCCTGTCTTCCTCTTTTACGATGGTAAGGTCCTGCTAACCATGAAATTTGCTACAGACATGGGATCTCTTTGAAAAGGGGCATCTGTTCTATGCCAGAGATTCCAATAAGCAAAACTCTGACGGACATCACCTTGCTGAGATGATTACCCTCCTTGGGCCGCCACCAAAAGATGTGCTTCAAGGTAGTGATTATGCCGGCGAATTTTTCGATAGCGAAGGTAAGTCTGGCATACGTACGATTCGTCTTCGGTGCTAATAGTCGAGCGCTAGGTAACTGGAAAGGGTTAGTCCAGGTCCCCTCAATATCTTTAGAGGAATTAGAAGGGAATTTGCAAGGCTCTCAGCAAAGGCTATTCCTTGAATTTATGCGCAGGATGCTTCAGTGGCGGCCAGAGGAAAGAAAGTCGGCGAGAGATCTTTTATCAGATCCTTGGCTGAGATCGTCCTAGTCGATCGAGGACGTCAAACCTATCATACTTCAGCCCACACAAACAAAAGTAACGTTAAAGTCAAGAGAATTTTATTACCCCAGGCAATTCTTCAAGTTAGCAGTTACCTTTTCACGCTCATTTCACTAGTCACATCCTTTGCAGTATATGTCTGCCACTGCTTGCATTCATCCGTATTGGTCTATTCAATCGGGCCTGGAAGCAAGTCCCACTTTATTTGCTCACCCAATACGTCTGATATCGTTGAAGCCTATGAAAAAAATATCCAAAGAAACCGAAGCATAAAGAGTTGTAATCAAGTACATACAGATCGACTGGGGTCCTTATGGTTACCGTATCGCCGCTAGCTGCATATCAACAAAAACCGGAGATGTTACGGCATTGCTATGCAGACCGTAGTGCTGTTATTACAAGCCTGAAGTTCACTGAAGCCTAATTTCATCAGCCACAGCGCATACTCTCTAACGCTGGCGCGGTCTCGGTCCTGCTACCTGAAAAATATGCAGAATTTTATGCTGATCTGTCTCGGACTTCGCTGGCACCTGGTTAAGCTTAACCTTTGAATACTACAATAAATTTGTGATGCAGAGATCGAAAGGAACGATATCCCGGATTATAAGATGTTTGTTCGAATTTGATGTACTTATATGTCAACCTAAAGAGTCGCCGAACCTGTTCCCCGAAAAAGGTTGGAATTTCGAGGTTCGTTTACCGTACCCTGACATAAGCAGGGTGAATAACATTAAGAAATAGACATGCTCCATTAGTACCCATAGTTAGAAGGCTTTGAGATGCGGCGTTGATCATCGGGAGGCTTCCCGAGACATACCGGAATCGGGAGTAAAGCGTTCCTAGCTTCTATGAAGTCAAGTGGGGACCATCCGCATGGATTATGATAGCCTTTACTATTCGCAAAGTCATAGATTGAAATAAATACTATGCAAGGCCGATAAATCACAGAAGTGTTTTAGGAGGTATATACTCTGCTTGTTTAGAGTTCGAATTCTTCATTGCAGCATTTCACAATGACATTCAAACGAACTATCAATGTCGTCGGTTGCCATTGCGAAGGAGAAGTCTGTGATGTTATCGTTGGTGGTGTATTAAATCCAACTGGGTGCTCAACAATGTATGAGAAATTGGTCCACTTCCGGGATAAGGCCGACGATATTCGTCAACTGCTCCTGAACGAGCCTCGAGGGCGCCCCGCCATGTGCATGAACCTCGTCCTACCACCCTGTAATCCACAGGCAGATGCCGGGTTTCTGATTATGGAGAGTGAAGAGTATCCAGCAATGTCCGGGGGTAATACTATTGCCACAGCTACAGTGTTGTTGGAAACTGGAATGGTGCAAATGAAGGAGCCTGTGACGAAATTGTTGCTGGACACTGCAGCTGGTCCAGTGGGAATCACCGCTGACTGTGAAAGTGGGAAGTGCAAGGCAGTTGCATTTGACAATGTCCCTGCATTTGTCTTTGCTCTAGATTACAAAGTTGAAGTGCCTGGGCTAGGAACTGTCTCGGTGGACGTCGCCTGGGGTGGCATGATATATGTGATTGTCGATGCCGCATCCATAGGACTGTGTATCTCGAACAGCAACGGCCCAAAATTGATTGAAATCGGTGAACGAATCAAGCAAGCTGTCCGAAATACATACACACCTGTTCATCCGGAAAACCCAGGAATCCGAGGGGTCAGTATTCTCGAGTTTACAGAGCCCCTGCAGCAAGAAAGTTCCGGCGAGAAGGTAGCTGTCAACACCGTTGTTGTTTCACCTGGGAGATTTGATCGATGTCCATGTGGCACAGGAAGCTCGGCTAGAATGGCTGTTTTACATGCCCGGGGGCAGTTGAAAGTTGAAGAGAAATTTAAGCATCGCAGCATCATTGGAAGTACCTTCGAATGTCATGTGCGTGGAACGACGAAGGTTGGAAATTATGAAGCAGTTCTTCCAACTGTGAAGGGAAGTGCTTGGATAACAGGATACAAACAAATGATCTTGGATGCAGCAGACCCATTTCCTCTCGGATTCAGGGTTGGAGATCAGTGGCATGTCCCGAATGATCCATAAATTATGCTAAAATGTATTCAATTTCAGATAGCAATTGGTCTATGGTCATCAATTAGCCATGGCGCATTCTACTTACTGACAAAATCATAGACAATCCACCGACCGTGCGCTGTGTAGATAACGTTTCTGACGACATCAGTTCATTGGATTGTGAAGAGGAGCCTATAGTAAACTGTCTTCCATTCATTTAACCCCCTTTATTCTGACCTCTGGGATCTCGAAGGTAAGACTCGTAGAAGAAATAATAAATGAAGTGCCAAGAAATAGGGCTGGATGACCTAACTATATGTCCGAGGCAGCGAATAAGCTTCACTAGTGGTATATAATTCAATCTCCGGAAGAACCAGTAAAAGCTCTGTGTGACGGTAGCTCAAGGGTTAGCAGCCTGCGTTTGATGGAAGTGCTGGGTTCGATTCCTGGTCTGGGGACTTAATTTAATTCCCAGATACCTGGGACACATCTCAGGTAACAGGACATCGTCGAAACAGAGCTTATGGCTCCTCCAATTAGCTCGTAGTTTCATAGCCTTGAAGAATTGATGACCCTCATGAGTGGCGTACCACCAATGGAATTGGTTGGAGGGAGGGCGTCGACCTTGGTGAACCTTTTGCTATTTTGTTTTCTTGATTGTGGTTTATTTTCGGTCTTTGTTGGCGAGCCTCTCTTACCATTCCGATCATCCTGCTACTCACTCACTCATCTACTTTGCCCCTCAGACAGGAAAGCCATTATTTAGGCAATTTCTTCGACCTCCACTATCTTTTCAGCTGCCGATGTTCTTTTGCCGATGTGGTCCTACTCTTTAAACACCACTGGATCTTGAATACTCCGACCACATACCTCTATTTTAGCCGGTCTAGGACTGGCACAGTTGGCTATTGCTTTATATTTGTGATTTATTTCGCATGTTTGAGATACAGTAAGTCTCTCAAAGGCACCTTTAGATGCCACATAGCCAAGACAGCCAGGTTGCCTATCTCGAGCATGGCAGCTGGACAGATTCGCTATCCGGGGTCCTACCAAAGACCAGTGTCGCTTCATTGTCCAACCAACCACAAATTGCAAATTGTGTATAGCTGTATACTTTGTTGATCGGTTGCTCTCTTTTCAAATTTACAATACTCTCTGGAAGCCACATTTTTGATAGTATCTATACAAACCCACCGAGGCACTATATGGTCTTGATGAAGGTTGGTAGTGCCTCCTGCTTCTACGGCGATTGTGGCATCTCACAACTTTCCAGTAGTAGCCACCGTTTCCTCCGCTGGACCGTACCGCTCCTGGATAAGCACGCTGGCATCACGGCGCGATATTTAGTGGCAATCCGTTTTCCGATTCCTCTAGATCCACCTGTCACAGTAGCGCTCTTCCCTTGCAGTGCATTGCTGTAGCATTTTGATCTTTCACTAGCTTGTATCCAGGATCTTCTGATTTTCAGGGTGACAGATTGAAAACGAAGCGAGCATTGGCCATAAGATAGCTGTCTCTACGCACAAAGCCTTATAGGAATTGGCTTATTTCACTAACAGATTGACTTTAGTTTGAACACTGATTTATTGGCCTATAGATGTGGCAAATAAGGGGCCGCTCTATTCAAGGAAGAAATTGACTAGTTGTCTAATTTCAGATACTGTGACAGCAGTGCGCTCACCGGCCATGGTCGGTATGGTTTCCCTAAGAGATAAATGAGATCATCTTTTCCTGACGGCGAACTCCGATCATCTTGCAGGTACGACCCCTAGGAGGTGCATGGGACTTCTTCGCGAGTAACCTATGAATGGATAATTCTTGGAACCCCTGCCCAAACCAAGCCATTGGTCAGGTCTCATCTAACCCTATGGGGTTTCGCTGTGCATGGCTGCAAGATGTTCAATTAGGGCATGCTTTTACTTGCTAACCGCGTGCTCTGTGCAGAATCTAATTCTTCATAGAGAAAATTTCGGGTCAGAGATATTTTCTCTCTCTCTACATAATTGTTTGGCGTTAACCCCATACCTCTATAGAGGCTGCGGGTACGCTTCCGGCCAGCTCCCCCAATAACCGGTAAGCCTACCGATTGTTGATCTGATATACTCTAGGCAAAAGTTCCAAACCCCACGGACAGTCGATCTGCATCGTTAGCGTGAGATTGGGTTTGATAACAGAACGTCATGACCCCGAAGTAACATTGGTTATATCTTAGGAGCCTATGTGACGTCCCAGCAGTTGGGCCTTGGTCGCCGCCACCAGTTCTATATCTGTTTCCAAAGTGAATCCGCCAGCTAAACCTTGCTATTTGGCGGCAAACTAGCCTGGGCTATATGAGTTAAAACGGCAAAATCATCCCGAGTGTTTCTACGACCAACCATTGTTTAACACTTATGCCTCTCGATATTCCATCTGAATGCAGCTTATGGGACCGATTGGATTGTACCTAACTATATCGCCATTGGCCAAGTTCTTTAGTATCATTGTGGGCCGTATTATATTTCGCCGGCGTTTTTGGCTGGCTCCGCTGGGATGACTACGAGGTTCCTTATAGGGTTAGTCCTACTGGAGCTAAGACCGGTAGTGCTGCCGTTGTCTATAATCAGGAAAGTCCATATTCCAGACACTCGGAAGTTAATGTCCAAACAGGGAGTTATCAAGACCGGCATTACCCCGGACCTAGCCCTCCGCATTACCCGATTATACATACTATTTACCCACTCCGTCGCCAATATTTCCTATAAAGGATTGGCACCGGAAAGGCTTGTTTCGATCCTCGTTATCTATGTTTATCATTATGTCTTTTCATCCCCCAAATATCCATTGTATAGCTTGGCATTTTCGCTTTTTAGTTTCTTGCCCCCTCTACCCACTTCTAGCGAATCAAGGCTAGTCTATCTGTTAGACGCCAACTGTACTCGCACAAGACTTCAATCAATGGTGACCCATACATATATAACAGGTAAGCTTGAAGATAAATTGAAATATTTTCAAATGCGCCAATATTCTGTACTCATGAATTGCTTTACTATACCGTCATCTCATGACTGATCAATTGAATAGGAGTAAAAGACCTCACACCCTGAAGACATCCAAAAATGAGCTCCGAGATTGTAAACGTTTCTCGTACCACGGATGATCCCCAGACCGGACAGGATAAACAGAGCGTTACCGATGAACCGACAATGGCCGATGAAAAAGTGGAATATGCCTCGCCATATCATCAAGATGCTTTTGGGAATGAAGAGTTTGCAGAAGTAAAATACAAGGTTTTGAAGTGGTGGTACGGATAGTATACCTGAGCCCATGTTGTCCTCTATATTCACTAACCATGTTTATGTTCTAGGCAGTGCAGCCTGTTAATGATTGCAGAAACCATCTCTTTGGGTATTCTTTCATTGCCAGCTGGCGTGGCAGGCTTAGGCTTGGTCCCTGCCGTCATCATACTTGTCGGCCTGGGTATACTGGCTACTTATACTGCCTATGTGATTGGACAATTCAAATGGAGGTATCCTCACATTTCTAACATGTCTGACGCAGGAGAGGTGCTTATGGGCTGGTTTGGTAGAGAGCTACTTTTCACCGGCCAGATGCTATATTTGGTTTTCATTATGGGCAGCCATATATTGATATTTTCCCAGGCTTTAAACAGTATCAGTAGCCATGGCACCTGCACGATTGTGTTTGGAATTATTGGATTAATTATCTCTTTTATTTTTTCACTTCCACGAACTTTGGCCGGAATGACATGGCTCTCGCTAGCTTGTAAGTACCGGCACACCTTAAAATCTCTTCACCACTGTCTAATTTATATTGCTAGCATTTATTAGTATTGTTGCCGCTGTTCTTACCACGATGATAGCAGTTGGCATCCAGAATAAAGGAGCTGCTGTTAAAGCTACTGTCGACACAGATCTGGTCACTGGCTTTGTGTCTGTCTCCAACATTGTCTTTTCGTATGATATGTACGAGCAAGATACGATATGAGAAAAACATTCTAACGACCTACAGCTAGTCATAGTACCTTCTTCGCTATGATAGCAGAGTTGCGAAACCCAAGGGATTTTCCGAGGGTAGTCGTAACGCTCCAGACAGTTGATATTTCCATCTATATCGTTACTGCAGTGGTCATCTATTATTATGCCGGCGACTCAGTTGCGTCTCCCGCTCTAGGCTCGGCAGGTCCTCTAGCCTCAAGAATTGCTTATGGGGTTGCCCTACCAACTGTAAGCTTATTTCCTATGGATCTCGGCTCGATGAATAGGCTAACTAGTTAAGATTGTCATTTCGGGTGTTGTTTATGGTCATGTTGCTTTCAAGGCTATTTATGTCCGTATTTTTGCACACACCGATCGTATCCATAAACAAGACTTCGTCGCTGTCAGCTCCTGGATTGGAATTGCCTTGTCTCTCTGGATCATTGCATGGATCATTGCCTCTGCTATTCCAGTGTTTAGCAACCTCTTGAGCTTGATGGTGAGTCCTAGATGCATCTTTTCATAGATATCAGAAAAAGCGAAGTCAATATCAGCTAACTACTAGCCTTCAGTCAGCGTTGTTCGGTAGTTGGTTCACGTATGGCCTTCCCGCAATTTTCTGGCTTTATATGAACAGGAGTCACTGGTTCTCTTCACCAAAGAAGGTCGCTTTAACACTGGTTAATACGCTCGCCCTTTGCGTGGGTATCATTGTTGTAAGTTGAGTGTCAGATTTTCTTCCCTATCTTTGCACCTTGCCGTTTAACTTGCTCGAAATTCTAACAACTCGTATAGTGCGGTCTGGGACTTTACACTTCTGGCAAAGCTATTCATGACCAACCTGGTGGTAAAACCTTTTCGTGTGCCAATAACTTGTGATATTCTTCCTCGCAGGCCACTAGTGTGCTATGTGCTTAAGGAAGATGTCAGAGGAAATATTTACAACGAAGGACGATCAAAATAGCAGACTCTCGTCAGCAACGCTATTTGGATATTGGAACGTATAGAGTATGGTTGCGTGCTTATAACAGCCAGGAGCATTTTCTACTAGACGTTAGATTTTATATGATTTTTATGATAGAAGCATTGTCATTTAGACTCGAGCGTCAGATTATAGAATTGATTGTTTCTTATATTCAACAACAGAGGCCTAAAGTACGAAAATATAGTATGTTTAAAGCATGTTCGCCTACTGATATTCGAATTAGGTCCCACGACCTTAGGGCAGCCTTTCAGTCAAACTAACAAGATATGGTTATCGAATGTTTCTAAACAGAGTTGGAGACTAAGCTTTCAAGCTCAGGCGAGCCAATCTATTTTCTTTGTCGGTCCGGAATTGGTGTAGGTGAACCACAACCAGGACATCGGGCAGAGACACCGATGGTGGAAGATTCATTTGTCCCCACGCCGGCAAAACTTCCTATTCATGTCGACCAAAACAAGAACGATCAATCCAGATCCTCCGCCCCATGTCTATGGTTGGTATCGCGGGGGATCATCCACCTGCCGCCACCATCATGTCGACCCGGGAGGCTACCCGAAATACGACTATGCAGGCGAATCAGTGTAACAATGTTATCTATATAGTTTGGCAATTCTTCTATCTCTGCCTAATCATTACAGATAGGTGAAGGTTGTCCTCCCAAATCCTCCAGCAATGATTACTTCTGTTGGAAAAGTCCGTCTCCCCGCTGTGGTGGGCATAACTGGTTCACGACGCAGTTCAGTGACCCCGCTGATTGCTACCACCAAGGGTTGGCAAAATGTGCGTCTCAACTCGACTCTAGGGTACATAGAGACGAAGACCTCGCCTAATGCTACTCCTCCTCCTTTGGCCGCTCTTCCCACTGGAGCGCTCCTCAGATCATTGCTGGTAGCGACCATTTCTTCGAAACCATACTTGCTCAGCCCATGTTTGTCAATTCTTTCCGTCCTTTGCAAGCCCAACAGAGGGATCCTATTGAACGTGGACCGAAATGTCATCCTCCATTCGATCTTGAAAAGGCTTTTCTACAACCAATTTTGCGCGGGAGAGATAGGAGCAGAAACAAAAGCCACTATCCGGCGATTCAAAGAAATGGGATTCCAGGGCACAATCATGACCTACGCGAAGGAGACAACCTTCGACAATCAGACGAAGAGCATGCACGGTCTTGGAATCTCGGATTCACAAGGCAAAAAGAATGGTGATTCAGGTGCTGTCCAACAATGTCCAAGCATTGAAGCTTGGAGAAAAGGAACACTGGAAACAGTCGATCTACTTGGTGAAGATGACTATTTGGCCATGAAGTAAGTTTCTCCCAAGTTTCACACTTGCGAAAGAACAGTACCTAATTTTTCAGGTTGACTGGGGCAGGCCCAACCGTCACCAAAGCCTTTAATGCAGGCGAATTACCGCCAGCCCAGATGATAGATGCACTCGAAGAGATCTGCACCAGATGCAAGAATAAGAACATCCGGATATTGATCGACGCCGAATCTCAGCATTTCCAATGGGGTATACTTCGTGTGACCCTCGAGCTGATGCGCAAGTACAATAGGGATGGATACGCTCTCGTGTACAATACCTACCAAGCATATCTCAAGATCACTCCAAGCGTAGTGGCCAAGCATCTGGCCATCGCCAGCGAGGAGGGATTCACTCTGGGCCTGAAGTTGGTCCGAGGAGCCTACATAGCCACGGATGATCGATCTCTTATTCACGATACCAAGGAGCAAACCGACGATACTTATAATAGCATTGCGCAGGGTGCACTAAAACAGGAAATTGGGGAGTTCGGAGGCCAGAACGGCCGTCCATTCCCATCACTGAACCTGTTCCTGGCTAGCCACAACAGGGCTAGTGTGGTGGACGCTCATAATTTACATCAACAGCGTGTGAACGCAAACCTTCCCACTGTGCCCGTTGGCTTTGCCCAACTCCATGGCATGTCAGACGAAGTCAGTTTTGGGTTACTGCAGCTTAAGGGACGTGATGGGTCTCCTCAGGTTTACAAGTGCTCAACATGGGGAACCATGGGAGAATGCCTGGCTTATCTCCTCCGAAGGGCGATCGAGAACCGTGACGCGGTGTTGAGAACAGGCGATGAATATCGAGCATTGAAGGCCGAAGTGAGAAGAAGGCTTGGTGCTTATATAAGCGGATAACGTAATGAGTTTCATGAATAGACAAGTTCAAGCGATTTTTGGTTTCTTTCCTGCTTTTACTCTAAGGGATTTTCCTTATTCTTTGTATGCGAGTTACAATAAGATGAGCTCATTCTTTTACTGTCTCTGATTCCATCTACTCGTGCCTCTTGCAAACATTTCTTAAGTTCCCTGTGGACGTACCCCATTCGTGGGGTACAGATCGGACTTGTTCCGGTCGTTGACCCCAGATGTTGACATCAGACGCGGGGTAGCAGGTATCGGGTACGAAGCCGACACGTTAGGTCGAATTCCCGAGCTTACTGATAGATCTTTGCTCTACGAGTTGTCGGTGTTACTCGATGCCAGTGCATGTGGTCATGTCAGACTTGTCCTACGCGATGGGGTCACAATTGCTCGTCTGTTGAACAGTACCAGCCGTCTAAACGATGAAATACAGTAGGAGCTAACAGATAGGTGGAACGGCATATGTCTTTTTCGCTTCCTTAATGTTTTACCATTCGAATTTAGTCTAAAGGACTATCCATATTAACGCCGTGAAATAACGACCGCAAACCCATGTTTGCAAGACAACCAAAACCGAAAGCAGGAATAATTCGAACACATCGCATAGCTGTCGCTGACGGCAGGTTCGCCCTGATCATGGCCATGCGACTTGACCATGATGCCCCATGCTGGTTATAGAGATCCAAACCGAGGAGATGCAGCGGAGTGGCAACCAGTTGTGATAGGACTGGCACAATTATTTGGGATATAATCGTCTTGGAATGGGGGAAGGAGGCCATGCTGTCTGGGACCAATTCAGTACAGTGAGGCGCCAATGTAAAGGATCCAAAGATTGTCACTCCGTCGCGAAGTAGGAATGTTGCTGTTGCTGCTCTTGACGCAATCTTGCTGGATGATCGAAGTGCAGCTTTTGCTGCATTTGTAGCGGTATTGGTAGCGGCAATTGGGCGATTGCTAAATTTTTGCGCAAACCGTATATCTTTCCAGACACCGAGCGGAACGTTCACCAAGAAGGTGGATGAAAACGTGATGGATTCTACCATTGAGGGATGGAACTCCTTAGCAATGGTTTCGGTCCCATTTGCAACGGTGTATGTCGCTGCGTACAATGCCCAGACGATACCAAATGGAGAGGAAAGAGCGAATCGCCCTGGGTGCTTAAGAGCAGCCTGTGCGTTTTGTCGTAGACTATTGAGGAGAGGCCTATTGGACGAAGCACTTTCGACAAGTGATCTAAGCAGCTCTTCAGTATAATCCAGGATTCTTGACTTGTTCGTGATAGCAACCTACCGATCGATAATAGTCACAGTCGGAGCTACTAATGTCGCTGAAACAGCGGCAGCAGTCAGATCTCCTGCTAGGTCTCCCAGGATATATCTTCTCTTGTTATCAGAAGCTGTGTGGGGTTCTTGATAATCCATGATAGGAATGAAGACACTATGTGCAGTTGGTCTGATTCTCTATCTTTTCCTTCCCCCAGAAATGGTCATGAGGCCCAAGGTAGTAGATCAAACATCTCGAATTGAATATCCGACATAATAACAGACCTATCTTTACGAATTCTACCTCTCTCCAGTATATTCTGGCGGTCTGACCTCCCGAGGGAGGGGACCGGCAGCCCTCCCGACCATATGGTGATACCCCGCCACCTGCGATTTCGGCTGTACAACCGATAATTGTTGAAAGTATAAAATAGCTTGCTCTGCCGTGTTATCTTTGCCTTCTTAACATTTTTCATTAATTACTTTTTGTTAAAGCAGGAGCTTCAGCGACAATGGCATCCCGAACTCTTGCATTGAACATCCGCCCCTCTGCCCGCCGGCCGGCGCAGCGTCTACCAGCTGTCCCAGGTCTCTGCCGAACCACAGCAACTGTTCCTTTCAGACTTCCAGCTGCTAGAAACGAACCGAATGTAAGTAATATCTTCGGACCATGGGCGATCAAAATTTAACCGAACAATAGCCACCATATACCAGAGGCTCCCCCGAGCGGACTCAACTAGAGGCAGCTTTGAAGAAACTCCGTTCCGAACTACCTGTCCAGAGCGAGATCTATTACAATGGCAAGGCCCAAAAAGTGTCTAAGTCACTAGACCAGCCCTTACCCGCCGAGCACGCAACCAAGTTCACCAGCTACCCTCTGGCCACAAAAGAACAGGTCTCAACGGCCATTGAGTCGGCCCTCAAGGCCAAGAAGTCTTGGGAAGAGACCCCATTTATTGACAGAGCTTCCATCTTCCTGAAGGCTGCAGAATTGGTGACGACAAAGTACCGGTACGAACTCATCGCGGCTACGATGCTCGGCCAAGGAAAGAATATCTGGCAAGGCGAGATTGACGCCGCCGCTGAGTTGGCGGATTTCTTCCGCTTGAACTGCAACTTTGCTGCGGAATTGATGGAGAGACAACCTACTCGGGGAAGTGATGGCATGTGGAGGTGAGCATAGCCCAGGCTAGTCATACAAGAACGAGAACACTAACACGAGTGGACAGCCGAATGGACTACCGACCATTGGAGGGCTTCGTCTATGCCGTGTCGCCTTTCAACTTTACAGCTCTTGGTGGCAGTCTGATCTCAGGCCCAGCTCTCATGGGCAATGTCGTTCTGTGGAAGCCCTCTCCCTCTAATATCTATGCTAGCACTCTTGTTTACAAGATTCTGCTCGAAGCCGGTCTACCACCGGATGTCGTGCAGTTTGTTAGCGGAGAGCCTGAGGATATTAACAGCGTTGTTCTCAACCATAGAGACTTCGCAGGTCTGAACTTCATTGGATCATCTGATGTCTTCCGCAGCATCTATGCCAGGATAGGCGAGGGCATCGGCAAGAGGACATACAGAGAATTCCCCCGAGTTGTCGGTGAGACGAGCGGCAAGAACTTCCACCTCATCCACAAGTCTGCAGACATCCCCAGCGCCGTTAACCACACTATCCGCGGTGCATTCGAATACCAAGGCCAGAAGTGCTCAGCAACTTCTCGCGTCTACCTTCCCGAGTCTCGTG
Organism: Aspergillus sclerotialis; assembly: GCA_003589665.1. Classification (NCBI taxonomy): domain Eukaryota; kingdom Fungi; phylum Ascomycota; class Eurotiomycetes; order Eurotiales; family Aspergillaceae; genus Aspergillus; species Aspergillus sclerotialis. The sequence goes on along the minus strand of MVGC01000200.1, from coordinate 4,858 downwards.
CTGAGGAGTTCATTGAAGGCCTGAAAGCAGGTGTTAAGGAGATTACCATTGGCAGCCCAGATAAGGACCTGGAAGCCTTCATGGGTCCAGTTATTCACGAACGATCATTCAATAAGATCAAGACTATCATCGACGAGAGCAACAAGGACCCATCCTTGAAGTTGCTGGCCGGTGGCACTTACGACAACTCCGTTGGTTACTTCGTACACCCAACCGTCTACCAAGCCGATTCTCCAACCCACAGGCTCTTTGACGAGGAGATTTTCGGCCCCGTTCTTGCCCTCTATGTCTACCCAGACTCCGAATGGAGCTCCATCCTAAAGCAGGCTGACCAATCTGGCGGCGGATTTGCATTGACCGGTGCTGTTTTCGCGAACGACCGTTCTGCTGTCCGAGAGGCGGAGAACGCTCTTCGCTACTCTGCCGGAAACTTCTATATCAGTAAGCAGCCCTGTGCCGTAGCACTCCCATTACATGATAACTAACCAATGTACAGACTGCAAAACCACCGCCGCTCTAATCGGCCAACAATCCTTCGGAGGTGCTCGTGCCAGCGGCACTAACGATAAAGCGGGAAGCTTTGATATCCTCAGGAGATTTACGAGCCCTCGCATGATCAAGGAGGAGTTCTTCCCTCAGAACACCTTCAAGTACCCTAGCAACCACTAAGAGTGGAGATATATAAAAATACTTTAAATAATGTTCAATGTATGTATAACATTACTAGGCAAAATATAACGCTTGACGGACAGTTTATAGATATATACTATATTAAAGTTTAGGAACAGTAATTCAGTATAGTGAGCATAATGACACTACCACACCCAACCTCGATTTAATCCGAGCCAAGCTGTAAACAGATGTAGCGCATATGCCCCTCCAATTCTACTTGACGGTATGTCTAGCGTAGTGTGGACAAGCCGGACGTGACCAGTTCTGGGACTTAACTAGCATTCTTGGATGGTAGGCCTTCCAACTTGACGTCTTCTACCCCGAACCTGCAGCTGCGACTGTCACATCATAGGGCTAGTAGTAAGATGACCGTTGCCTAGCATCAAAGAGCTCGCCTCTCCATGGTCGGAATTCCACTGGATAGCGTGTCTCCAATTTTGGAACCGCAGATTGCAGGAACACACTAAAATTTAATTGGTTGGGGAAGCGCTGAGGCAAGGATTTGGTTATCAACAAGCCCTTTCTAGCATAGAGTTGTGTTTCCTTCTCTTACAGCACTTGCTATTCCTACGTGTTTCTGATGCCCACGTATCTCGCCACATACCAGTCTTCCACACTGCAGTCTTCAATATCCCTTTCAGGACAGTTATCTCCATGATTACCCCATCAGATGAGATCGTCTGGTTCAACGAGGATGAATATATAACACTGATGTTACTTTTCCCTCAGGCTCAGTATGGAAGTTGAAGTCAAAGATAAGAGAACATAGCTACTATGAGTCCCAGGCGGATTGTGAAGAACTGGACATCCAGTCTGAGGCACGCGGGGTGTTTGTCTGCTCCAAGGTATCTGGCGAAGGCCCATCCACTGCCATCATCAAGATTCGTCTCCAGTCAGTGTTGTCTTACCAAGAAATAAGACCATGAGAAATATGTTAACTTTCATGCCTAGAAGTCCATGGTTTAAAACGGCGACGAAAAGGCCAGATATCCGTGCTCAGCAGGCTATATTAGACTCTCCCCGTGGCTTTAATTCGGAAATTGAAGCCTTGTCCTTTTTGACAAAGGCCCGCTGCACTAGCACTCCTTCCCTACTTTCTTGGAAGGAAGAAAAACAGCTTATAATGAATGGGTTCCCGGAGGCTATAAACTAAGCATACTGATGGAGAAGTTATCGGGTTCTGATCCGTCAGATCTTTTCTTCACTGGTGAAACGTCTCGTCATGAGCGAGACTGTCTTAGGAAAGCATTTAAAGAGGCATGGCTGTGAGTATTTACCTTCTTTCTAAGTTTTCTATAGCTGGCACCCTTGGATTTTCGTTTATTTCAAGTGTAGAGAGTAAGCTGACCGCAGTTATAGAGAGACAGTTTCTTGTGAGGTAGTACATACAGATGGGAAAATAAATAACCTTCTTTGGGACAAGGGAAATAGAAATGGTGAGATTTCTTTCTGGGCAGACCTTAGCACGGTCAAATTCTAACTCGACATATTTAGCTATCTGGTTGATTGGGAGTACTGGAGGTTTGCAAATGAGAGAACCGCCTGGGAAGATCGTGTCTATATTGGTTGGAATCTCGCACAGGAAGGGCCATCACATAATCTTTTTGATATGTCTGATTGGCGTCTGTGACACCTACATGTGTTGCAGTGCGCCTGGGTGCTTGGCCCAGAACTGCTACAGGAATTGAAGTTATTGTGCTTAGGATACTTACAGTGCTTCATGTTGCCATAAATTACTTCGACAAAATAGCTTAATGGCAGTCACTCGTGTGGTCATGTATATTAATCGGATCTCAAAACTCGCATCATTACTTTGGATAATACTATTTATAAAATTATAGTGCTTAGCATCGAGAAAGTGATCGGTTGGTTGTGGCCACTTACTGGTGGCGCAAAATAAACATCCTTAAATAACAGAACCCAGCGCTAAAACTCAAGACAAGCCAAAGCCTGTAACCTTCTCCTATATAAATAGAATCAGGCATCGTAAAAAATGACGTTAGATCATGCACGATCAACCTTGCGAGGGAGGTAGGGCGCTCACTCAAACTCGTCGTTCTTTCCCTGAAACCCCGATTTGTGAATGATTACCTAGCCCTAGCGCTTGGAAACAGTATTTCCTTTTCTAATCTTCGGCGCCCAGTAACGGGGCATCCAGGGGCAAAGGAAAGAGAATATAAAGACCACAACGTGTACCGGATTCTCTGGGTCATCGATCTTCCTTGCTCATTTTTCATTGTAATCCATTCGTATTCTTGACATTGTTTATTATTCCAGACCTTTTCGACGAAACAGTCTCCTGACCAGCACCATCGTCCCTAAGCTCTAAGGTTCAAACGCCTGTATACTGTCGTTGGTAAGGCAACTCGATAACGTGAGAGAACAAAACATCAATGGGGCAAGGTGGGCTGCTATCCTAGATTTAGCTGCTTTGGAAGCGGAGAGAGCTATAATTTAGATAAACAATTATACCCCTTGGTTAGTCACAAGCTAAACTTGAGATAGGACCCATCAAACATAGTGAGTTAGGGCTGGCTGGTTCCATGGTCATGCCAAGACTCGTTGGCGCTCCACCACTTCCTTACGCCCAGGAGTTGTAGTAGCTATTGGAAAGGACTATTTCTCGTTTCCCGCAAAATTTGCTGCTATTCACATTTTATTCATGTCTAGAAGTCGTGCCTCAATGGATAAATTGCTTCGGCTAGGCCGCCGCGCTCTTTCACGATCTGTTGAGTCTCCACGCGTCTTTACAGAACATAGCTTTGAAAGTCTAGATCCCACAGTCAAGATTGAAGAGGAATATATGCCAGCCTATGAGCAAGGATTATTCTACCCTGTTCAGATAGGCCAAGTTCTTAACGCTCGGTACCAAATACTGTCCAAACTCGGATATGGCGCGAATTCTACTGTTTGGTTCTGTCGCGATTTGCTGTATGTGCCTCGATCCTTCTAATAGCTCCAGATGCAGACACAGACTAGGATAAATAATGTGATAAGTCTCTTTCTAACAACAATCTAGTCGACGTCGCTACGCAGCTCTCAAAGTTTACATATGCAGCGCCGGGGCCGAGCGACAAAGCGAGGTCTTGAAACATCTCGCGTCGATAAACTCATCTCATCCTGGCAAAAATAAACTTCGAACAATGCTCGACCCATTTACTGCAGATGGTCCGAGTGGCCATCACCAATGCTTAGTTCATGAACCCCTACTGACAAGCATTTCGCACTTTCAAGCATCACTTGCCAACCAGAGGCTCAACGAAGGTATTCTAAAAATGCTACTCAAGGAACTCTTAATCGCACTTGACTACCTTCACACTGAATCTCTGCTAGTCCATACGGGTGGGTCACTCCTAATTACCACAAGATCTCCAGCTGACATTGCACAAGATATCCAGTCCAAAAACATCATGCTCGGCACGAACAAGCCTTCCCTATTTGAGGAATGGGAAAGACAGGCTATCCGAAATACAATTCCTCGCAAAAAAGATGTGTCTGGACATATCGTCTATCGATCTAGGCCTTTCTCTCTAGAAGAAGGTAAGGGAGCATGGGGCCTACCATTGCTGTCCGACTTTGGCCAGGCTCGTACTGGACCCGGAGAGCACGATGGTAGAATCCAACCGACTCTTTACCGCGCCCCTGAGGTTGTTTTGGGGATGAAATGGACATCAAAAGGGGATATCTGGAATCTTGGGGCTTTGGTATATGAACCTGCGGAGCACTCTTGGAACACGTTCTAACGGATCTACAGATATGGGAATTATTCGAAAACTATTATATGTTTTAGGATTGTGGCCCAGACGGAGAATATTCTGACGCTCACTTGTTAGCTAGCATGATCGCTCTTCTGGGACCTCCGCCAAGTCAGTTTCTCAAAAGAAGTGACAAGAGTCTAAGGTTCTGGGACGAGTCAGGTACGTTGCAATATGGAAGAAGAGTGCGTATAATACTGATATCAAAGGTGTAGGCAACTGGAGAGGTCTGGCTGAGATACCCGACGTCTCCTTAGAAGAGTCAGAGCTGTACCTGGAGGGCCGAAACAAAGACATTTTCATTCAATTCGTGCGGAAAATGGTGAAATGGGATCCAAACGAGAGGCAGACCGCAAGGGAGCTCTTAGAAGACCCGTGGTTGGCATCGTAACATAGCATATCTATCTCGAGTAAGAATTTGCCTCCTTTTT
>MVGC01000199.1:0-40836 GCA_003589665.1 Aspergillus sclerotialis | reverse complement strand
TGGACGGGTTGGTTGGCTGGGACTGCCATTGGGGCGAGCTAAGCGATGACGTGAGACGGTGATGGAGATATCCTCATCATACGGGAGCGGCGGTGGATAATACGGAACTAGAGATGGAGCGCTTGCAGTCAAATCGACTACCGGTTGTCCAATAGCGGACGGGTGTCGTGAATGGTACCGAGTTCCAGGCGCAGTTCGTGCATCATAGGCATTTAGCCGCGGTTGGAGGTGGTCGTAGTTCGGCTCACTGTGGATAGAGTGACTTAATTGGTCTGGTTTGACCTCAGCCGAAAGACCCGATGGTTGCGGGTTGCTCATTCGACTGTGAAGGGATTCGCCAGAAGACTTGTTTTGGATTTGACCCAGCACGCGTCCCTGTCCAGAGGGCAATGAGATAGATCGCTGCGATAGCCCTAAATCTTGGCCTTTTAAATGGCCAGCAGCAACATTGGCATACGTTCGCACGTTCTCCTTGCCAAATGCAGAGTAATCAGCTGCTTTTGTACTCTCTCCGCTCGAAGAGGGCGGGCTCGCTTTATGCACAGCTGAAAGTCTTCTCTCAGCTTCAGACGAGCCAAATGAGCTGCTCCTGCGGGTACTCATATTGGGAGTCGACGCTCCCCTCCCAGCAACTTGGAATACATTGAGCATAGGAGCCGCCGGTTTCGGTTTCCGAAAGTCGTGAGGCCATTTCCTCCCCTTTTTTTGGTTTTCCTTTCCCGTCTTGGACTTCGATGGCTTTTCCACAAGATGCCATTCAGAATCATCCATTTGCGGAGGACTCGATGCAGGTGAGGACTTTGGTTTCTCTGTCGTCTGACTCATCTGTGAGAGTGCCGGCGAGATTCTCATCGGAGCTTTGACTCCTTCACTATCCGTTTCGTAGCCATCATCCTTGCCTAGGGTTGACTTTCTGTATATATGAGGCGGGAAAGGGGAGAGGTTGAAGAAATGAGGCGGCGCAGCCATTTCCTCTGGTGACTCGACTCTAGATGACATCGCATCACTCCATTCCCAAGTCAGCTGTCGTGAGGGTCCCTCGTCAGTCGAAGAATCAGGAACAGAAGATGAAGAACTGCTCGATCTATCAAAGACAGATCTTTGCTTTCGGATCGACTCGTTCGAGGAGCTTGGCGATAACTTGTCAATCTCATAAGTGATGCTATTTAGGACTTGTTTTATTTCATCTCGAGCTTCACGCAGCAGATGTGGTCTTCCCGGAGCTTTCTTGGGAAAGTGCTCGAGAATTCTTGATGCATGGGTCTCGTATTCTCGATAGTCCTTGACAAGAGCATAGTCATTTACCATCTTGTTCCTTGCGTTCTCATAAGACTTGCACAAGACTCGAGTAGCAACAGCCAGCCAAGAATCGTAGAATCCCGCATCAGTGCTACCAGGGAAGGTCAACGCACGCTCTTCGTCCATAATCTTCAGTTCATCCCGACAGAAACCCTGAACGACGCTATGAATTTTAATCACATCGATAGTCCTAGAGCTCTGGCCGAATGAAAAGAACACTTCCTGACTACTCTCTGTTTGCGATTCGGATAGTTCGGGAGTAACGGCCTTCATATCCACACTATCATCATCCGATCGTTGGGGAGTATTTCTCGGATAAAGGGAGTAGGAGTCAGTTGTCCTCTCGATGAGCCCGCATCGAATGAGGTTCCCCAACGTTGTATCGATATCGCCGTGTTCGCCAGGCCGAGGGGAAGTAAGAATCTCAACTCCCCACGTGTCCAAAACAGATCTGCCCAGATTGATCAAGCCAACTGGGATATGATGACCAAGGAAGGACAGGATGTTGATCAGGTTCAAAGCTTCAAAGTGTTTCATCCGGTAGAGGTCATGCATGATGCCCAGGAATGGCTCCGCCAACTTTGTATCAGTCAGGTGCGAGTGAATATGATACTTTTCGATCTGCTTTGACGTGTTAAGAAGGCGATGGCTGATAGCATGAATTGCCAACGGCAGGCCTTCGTAGTGAGAAGCTAACTCGGCAGCTTTACGCGCCTGATCTGGTTTCGGTCTCCGAATTCCCAAATCCTTGAAAAGAAGCTTGCAGGAATCTTCAATACTCAGCGGAGGGACCTGGAGACAATACGGCTCGAAGAGTCGTTGCTTCTTCCGCAGAGTCTTATCGACAGATGTGTAGATGATGCTGCATTTCTTGTTGAAAGGAAGAAACTGCTTGAAATGGTTTAGGTCGTCTTCCTGGTCGAAACTTAGACCATCGAAGATAAGAAGCCACTCTTCCCGCGACTGAAACCAGTCGCGGACCGCATCGACATATCTATGGGGCGCTTTGGAGTCAGGATACTCGAACTTCTTGCCGTCGAGTAAGGTTGCCGCCTGCGCAATGTCCCAGAAGCACTTGTATCTCGATTGGTTGGACTTTGCATCCACCCAGAAGATACCTCCTGGATAACTATCGCGCTGGGTCCAGACATATTGCCTGGCTAGGTGGGTCTTTCCTGACCCCGGGACTCCGCAAATTAGAACTGCCATAAGGCGCTCGGCACGCTTCTTTGCCTTAAAGAGACGGTTGTGTAATGTTTCGAGCTCCTTCTTCATTCCCACGAAGGTGGCATTTGGATGGAAACCTGGAGGGACGACAAATAGAGTATCTGGTTGAGACAGGCGGGATGATACGAGCTCTGTGCTGTGCGCCATACTTGATAAGGGTGATACCCTTTCGTCTGGGATTGTAGGATTACCTAGGGAGCAACAAGTCAGCAATGCCTGACTGAAAAGGAGAACCATATCATTTTCTGAAATATAAGATATAACGATAACTGCCTAGGTAGGACCACATGGCTCAATATGAGTGCTAGAGTACAGGAACGGGTTAACAGGAACGGAGTGGAGGGACGAGGGCAGAGGGACGATGGGGCAACAGCTGGAATAAAGGGAAAAAGCACAAAACATAGCTCCGCACTCTCATTAAACAGCATCAGAAATCTAGAAATTTCTGTTCATGGAATAAGAATCAGAAGGCTCCTCAATTTCATAATCTCTCAGGGTAATAGAACTGGCAGACGAAGATGGGAGAAGTTGAGTCGTACCAGCTGTGCGGAGATCCGGCATACTCCTTCCAATTGAAACATCTGCTCCACCGAAGGCCCCTGCTACTACAGTCAGAAAACGCGAGGAACTAAGTAATAGGTGCTAGGAAGTGTCTCTAGCATGCCCCTCAGACAAGAACGACTAAGGGTCGTTAGGTAGCCTGGCACCGTTTCCGTGTTCAGGTACAATGTCCAGGGTCTAACTTGCTTCATTGAGGCGCTATTAGGTGCGAGGTGGTCAAGTGCTTATAGTGAGGAAGTACTTACCATCAAAAATTTCCTGTGCCTTAGCCTTCCTTTTTATGGCCCGAGTGTTTTTCTCTTCCAGCCAACGATGTGAGATTATCTCAGGAGCATCCCGGGAATAGCGAAGGAGAGCTTCCGCTACGGCCTCATAGCCCGGAGCGTTTTCACTATCGAATTTGCACATGGTACTATGATCGGCTTCGATGCCCATTCGTTCAACACCTTCCACGTAAGGCGCTGCTGAGTTCTCATCGACAATCAATTCCCGCGTTCCTTTTACATCCGTGGAACGAGTCTCATGGAAGAAGTAGATATGGAATCTACCCATCATCTCAGCAAAGAGACTGTTAATATTCTGAAGAGTCTCATTGTTCGTTCGCAATGCTCCGATTAGATGTGGAGAAGTTTCTATGAATCTCTTTGGTAAAACGGCGCTGCATATATTCTGCAGCAGGAGGCCCCATTTGGCCACATCGGAGCCATTATGAGGGGTTCCCAGAAAGAGGATCCCATACGTGGAGACATAGATAGATCGGAGATGCTCGATCTTCTCGCTCGTGACATTTTCACACTGAATCAGTGCTCGCTTGACCACTAACCCACCTAGTGAATGGCAAACGAAAATGATGGGGCGTTCCAAGCATTCTCGGAGCTAGAAGCGGGGGTTAGTCAAATGAGGCCTTTCGCATAACACCGCACGAGGGATACTTACACTCCGATTAGCCGCCAGTGAGGAAGCAAGGGTTTCGGCATGATGGTGGATCCGATCATTTGAGGTCCCATCGGTAAATGCATGCACACCAGCATTGTAGCCGTAAGTCAGGAGTCGGACCCGTTTCGATTCCAGAATCTCCGGGAGTAAATCCACAGGCCAGAAGACGTTATTGCCAGACTTGCTGGCCCAAGTCGAATACGGATGGCCATTTAACCCATGCACGAAGACAATGTCGACAGTGGGATCCTTGGAGGAATACACCTGCGTCAGGCCAACCTGCTTGATTTTAGATTGAATATCCGCCATAGTTGTCTAACATGGTAAATGGGATGAAATAAGGAAAAGAAGATGGAAGCAAGGGCAACAGGAGGACGGTCGGGGGGTATAAAAGGCGAAGAAGAGCTGAAGGGTGACGACGGGCAAGCGATGATCCCGTGAACGGGGCTGATGAGGCTGACCAACAGCAGGTGATGAGTCGGCGGGGACTAAAGCCACTAGATCGCGGGGAACTGCAGGGCATTGACATTCCTCGAATAGTTGATCGGGGGGAAGTTGAAGGACTCGGATGTGGCTGTGGTGTCCGATTCTGACAGGCAGAACGATTGATTGACGCAGGAACAGTAAGAAAAGAAATTGGGTTACGTACGAAGCCTTAGTGGACATGCAAGAAAACTATGCAGATGCAAGTCATTTTCTATTTATTGATTGTCTAGTGTGCAGAATGACTCATGAAGGGACACTAAAATCTGGTAAATTTCAATTCAGAAAGAAAACGGGTAAGTTTCTGTTCCTGTTTGGAATCCTTCCTGCCTTGGTAGCTTCAAAAAAATCATTTCATTGCCTTGGTTACACAGTCCCCGTACACTAACCCGTATTCTCTTCCACCCGCGAATCAGACCGAGTTCTGATGTTGATGTCAATAACGAAATGATGGAGCTTTGACTCGGCCCGTGTTTCGTTCCAGGGTTCGATTCAGGCTTTAATGCGCTTATTCCAGTCAAAAGTATTGTTCTTCTTGGTCCTGTGTTATATTATCACACTTGACTACCTACATTAACAGGCCCCAATATTCCTATAGAAACATCCCTCCCAAAAACATATTACACTTCCCCCAAATCTCTTCTACCTCCCCCGGAAAGCTGGCTTCCTCTTCTCCGCAAATGCCCTCAAAGCCTCCACCCGATCCTCCGTCCCAATAACCCCATTATATGCCTCATTTTCTGCAGCTTCACCCAGCTCGAAATTCCCAACAGCTTGAATAGCTTGCTTAATCGCAACAGGTCCACCCTCGCAAATATCCAACGCAAGACGAATACATTCCTGCAGAATCTTCTCCTTGGCCACTCCCTCCTTCTGCGCCTCTTCAGGCAACACCTCAACGAGCCTATCACAAAGTCCGATGAAATATGACTCGGGTCCCATCACCCGGCGCCCCGTGAGAATCATATCCCTTGCCCGGTTCACCCCAATAACGCTCGGAAGGCGGTAAGTTCCCCCGGCGCCTGGGATAATAGCCAGTCTTGTCTCGGGGAGACCAACGACACTCGAGGAGCCGAACACGCGGAGGTGGGTACACAGGGCGAGTTCGAGACCGCCGCCTAGTGCCATTGAGGAGATTCCGGAGATAGTAGGGATTTGGAGGGCGGACAGATCGCGGAATGTAGCTCGTAGCTTTGTGAGGAATTCATTGGTCCTGTTTGGTTGGATCACCGTTGGTTAGTTTGCTTGGTCCCTTGATTAAAGCTTGTCGTCGTTCGGTGGAATAAAGAGAAAACTGGCTATACTCTGCCCTGATATTGGGATAACTAAATGGTAGGTAGATAGGTAACATACTCCTCCTTAGACATTCCAGCACGTTCCTTCAAATCCGCGCCCGCGCAAAATGCCGCATCCACGTTACTGGCGATGATCAGAGCTCGCGTCGGACCGGTACCTCCCTCTGCGGCGATAGAATTGACATGGTTAGACAGGTCGTTCAGGAGGGCTTTCGAGATGGCGTTCCGGGCCTTTGGTCGGTTCAATAGTAGGACTCGGATGTTGCCCGATCCTGGTGCGGGGACTTGTTGCGTCTTGATCACGGCGTCATCGGTGCTGGCTGTGCTGTACCTCGAGACGAAGGAGATACGGAGGGGTGACGTAGGATATTTAGGGAGCGCGGAGGTTAGGCGGATAAGACGGGGAGGCATTCTGTATTCTGTATATACTGGGAATTAATTGAGAATGGATGAATTGAAAGAAGGGAGATGGAGGTTCTGGGAAGTGAAGTAAGTAAATCTTTAGTCCATTTGAATTGCCGAGGACTGAAAGCTGGCGTGGGGAAAGCGGGTCGTGTGTGCTTTGTATTGCCGTGGATAACCGCTACTATGTCTTTCTACCACTCTTTAAATCATTAAGTATATAAAGATAGGAACTATTGCTATAAGCTAGCTACAGGAATCCTAGTTGGAATATTAAGGGGATCAGATTTCTGTCTTCATCTATAGTTCTATGGTTACAGTGTAATTTACAGAAATATCTCAATCAATCACTCCACCCATCGATATATTCCAAAACCTCTTGATCACTAGGCCAAGCGCCCAAAAGAGGTGTCGCTTCAAAGATCTCGTATGCTTCTTGCAGATTTGGATCTGTGAATACCGGTTTTCCGTCACTATTCGACTCAAAACTAGAAGATCCAAAATGGGTCTTTTCCCACGGCCGTTCGAGAAACACGCGAATCGCTACCATAGTACGTCGCATAAGCCTCTCCGCGCCTAGCGATTCATCAGATCCTTCCTTCAAGGCTGGTGCAGTTTGTTTCATCCATCGGAGGAGACTCATCAAGCCATCATAGTCTTCGGCTATTCCAAGTGCTCGAACAAAGGCATGGAGTACCGCAGGTGTTGGGGTACTAGGCATGGGAGAGACTGTCATTTGAGGATCGGAAGAATCTTCGAGGTCAACCGTGCTATCGCCCAGCTGGGAGGCATTCTGATCGAAAAGGACGAGCTGTTCAAACACGTTCTTAAGCACACGGAGCCCATTCTGGACCAAATCCTCTGGGGTTCGACTAATAGGGCCCAAATGCGGGACATTTTTGCGACACCTTGCATCTTCCATGAGTTCTAGGGCCTTTTCTGCGGCATCTGGGTCGTTAATAGCCACAGCCACGGCTTTTATAAAGGCCCTGCATAGTACCTGGAGACCTTGTAAACCAGGCTCAATATCGCGCTCGTTCATCAATCCCACTACCTCCACTAGCTCTTGCCAGGCAAGGACCAGCTGCACATTGGTGCTCATTATGCGATAACGCAGGTTGACGCGGTGCTTATTGAGACCAGACAGCAGACGGATCCATGGTTGGGGAGATCGTGAACCACGTAATCGCACCAATTCAATCGCATGAGACAGTATTTTGGGATGATCGATCATGTTCCCTGGTCCTATTTCCTGGAAATCAAAGAGTGTTGTAGTTTCAGTCGCGTTCCGCTTCCCCATGATGATTGGAAAAGTGTCTGCCATATGGATATCCGACCTAGCTAGATATTTATCGAGCCGGGAAAACCTGCATAGAAACTCAACAAATGCAGTAAAAACATGATTGGGTATATCATCCAGGATCTTCTGGTCTTTCATATTGTACTTCGACTGTCCACCTCGCACGGAACATAATACTTGGATTTGGCAGTTCGATAAATCACTGCAGCAGATGTAATCTAGTCCATGGCGGAAAGTCGGGGCAGATCGTAGTAGCAGAGACAAAAGTCTTGCTGATGGACGAATTCCTTGGGAGAGCATCTGCTTTAGGAATTCATCCAGAGTCGGTGGTTTGGTGTGCACATATATCACATCACGAGCAGAAAAAGGTTCGGATGAGACTTCTGGGCCATCACCTGGCAAGACATGGCTAGCATAATCGTATTTATACCGTACAGCTTTCCCTCGATATATTAGCTTCTCGGCCATTGCAGTATATATGCTTCGATATGGGGGAAGGTCGAGATCTTGATACGAGAGAAAACATGCCCAAGCTTCTCGTAAGGTCCTCGTGGCACGGATACGAGCTAACCAAATCGACGTGTAATCAGGTTCCTCCTCAACGGGCAACGGCGAGGTCGACGTCCGGTGCATCATCCCCCTGGTCTGAATTGTCGGACTCTCGTCTGTGTCCCATCCTGCCAAAATTGAAGCAACTGTTTCCCAAGAAGACAGCGAATAGCCCGCATGCTTCATTTGGTTTACCACTTGCATCGCGCGGCTTTCCATTCCTTCATTGCCACGTTCAAAGTCAATTCCCAGTCTCTCCTCTTTCCAAGGCGGCCAAGATGGGGCTTTCATTTCCGCAGATTCCCTTTCGGCAGGTGTTTTCTTGTGAGCTAGCTGCACTGCAATGATGCCTCGATAACCCTGCCGTGTAACTGGAAGGACCGGCCTCTGGCTCGCCATTGCTTTGAGAACTTCGAACTGCGCTTGTTGCTGGATTGATGCTGATCTAAACGGACTCTGATTGGTTGGTAATGAAAGTAATGCAAGTAATTCGTTGGCCCTTTTAGTTTTGTACCGATCTTTCTCGTTTTCCGGGCGAGTCAAATACGTGGAAAATGCACGTGCGATATCCAGTTGTGCTTGTGGCCATACCTCTCGTGCACGATGAAGCAATGTTTCAGCAAATAACATATGCATATTAAGATCAACTGAAGTCCCCGTGGCATTCGATGCCTGCCCTGGGTTGCTTATAAGATGTAGGGAATAGGTTAGTAGTAAGTGAAAAGCTTTGGTATTAAGTCTTTTCTGCGTTCGTAGAAGAAAAAGAGGAATAAAATATGGGACTCCATGTGATCCAGAGCCATGAATCTTTCTGGTTTCTTCTTCCAGTGCAAGCATTCGACGTACGGCACCATAGGTAGTGTTGCCTTCGAGTACCCACGCCCATGCAACCACATCGGCTACAGTGTAGCCCCTTGCTTCCAAATATTCAACATTCTCAGGGCTAAAAGCTTCCCCTAGTCCCGTATCCATGTCAAATTCTGCCGGGTTGTTTCTACCAACCTTCGGCTCGCCGACTCGAGTCAACAGAGGCTCCACAAATTGGATATAGTCAGCAAGGATAGCCTGCAAGCATCTTCTATCCGGCCTCTTTTTCCGAGCCACGGATGGGGGAATAGATTGGCCCGTGACAGTTTTGGAAGAACTTATCCTCGGATCCCGAAACTCCATATTGTCCAGCGTGTACCCAGCATTTCGTAGAGCATTTACTAGGTATTGAGTCGGTGTCAGAGGAGTCACCCTCCGCTTGCTTTTTGAGGAAACCATATCCTTGACTTTCAGCACACAACGGTTCGGACAGAGGCCATTCCCCAAAGCCTTAGTTGGCTCCCGATCCTGTTCCAAAACCGTAGCTAGTTCCTGATTTGGGTGTGCTGCTAAATAGCATTGATTCAACTGCGATTGTTGCCGTAATCGCCACCACCAATCGCATAGCTGAGCCCCCTTATTATTTCCACGATCATGTTGCTGACTATGCGGCAATTCAGGCTCTGACGAGGGAGTAGCGGAGGAAGCTATACGGCGAGACGGATGTAGGCAGCCGGGCGAATTACTCGGTAAGTTAACAGGTGTCGCTTTATATAGAGAGAGCGATGGACTAAGGTGATGACCACCCTGTAAGAGATATTAACACAATCGCCGATCAATGGCATGGTAATGAGGAATAAGTTATGGAATGTATACCTTTTGCAATTTATGACGGTAGAGCCAATTCGCTGCTCTCAGAGAGGATACCCTCGAGCAGCCCGGAACATGATTCAAGGCCGATGACATCCATAAATAGATTCATGAGGAAGCCAGAATAGAAACAAAGTTGAGGAAAAGAGGAAGTGAGCTGACCTGGCTCTGGAGCTTTGGAGGATTTACTCGGGGAGGAAAAATATGCCTCACGTGACCGATCGTCACGAGTTGCGACTGGGATGGCGTGGAATGATTGGGGGAGAAAACGGATGGAGTCCTTCCTTCACTTCTGGTCTACTCTCTCATCTTAACTCTGTCTCTCTGTTTTATTCCTATACTCGAAGGGTCTCTGCTTAGTACTATTGCTTTGACTCATTCTGATTCTTGAATATACATGCTTCTCCTCTTCTTCCTAGTTGCGATCTGCCATCTTCTATTTTCCTCCTGAACTGGCTTGCATTGGCGCATCCAATAACAGATCGAGGTCACCAGAACCCCAACACCTTTGTGGATGCTTTTTACCTTCCGCTCTTCCATTTTCTTGATTCTTTTCTATTCGATATTTTAGGCGCTGTTCGCGCTTGGGGATTTCTGACTTGGTCTTATAATTACCGTTCAGCCTCTCGACCGCGTTGGAAGGTGAAACCTTGAGTTCGCGTCGAAGGGAAAAATACTCGCGACAACGGATCGACTTAAAACCTATGGCCGACGAAGGCGGAGGCGATTCGACCAAAATGTCTGGACAAAACGGCCAGCTCCATCCCACCACTTCCGATACCCGTGGACTTTCGACGCCTGGCAAGCGAAAGCGCGCAAACCAAGACGACCCATCCACTCAAGATGCCGGCTCCTCGGCTGAGTCGCAGGAAAAAATAAAGCTTCAGGAGATGTTGCGTAACCTAGTCGAGATTTTGAATAGGTGTGTATTTTCTTACTGGTCGCTTGAAAGTTGCGACACTAACAACTTCTAGGAGTGATACAGATCTTCAGCTTTTATCTTGCCCTTTGCAATCCCCACCCACGAAGCCTCGCTCCAAGCGCACAAAGGTTTCGGGGGACAAGGAAGAGAATCTGAGCATACAATCACGAGTGGCATCAGGTCGCTACAACACACTCCAAGAGTTCTTGAGTGATTTTGAGAAAGCATCTTCAGCTGTTATCGAAAGGAACCAATCTCAAGTATATGGAGAGCAGGCCGATGAAACTCCAGTGACTGGATTGGTCAATCGTATAGCAGCATTCAAAAAGCTGCTCAATAGTCTCGTTCGTCAAGCTCAAGCAACTCAGTCCGATATCAAGCCGGAGCCATCAGAAAATGATGCGGATGCTCCTGCAAAGGCTACATCGTCCGATGTTGATTCTCGAAATGAGAGTGTGGCGTTGACACTCTTTGGGAACCCCGCTAACCCAAAGCAATTATTCACGAGTTTGCAAAAGTCGGTCAAGGTCCCTTTTCCTTCTTCTCAGGCAAAATCGGAGAAGTTTGTGGAGGTGCAAGCTCCATTACGTGAAGATGCGTTACCAAATGGTATTACTGTCACCAAAATCCCCCCATACAACCTTGAATCTCAGTCGAAACCGCCTAAGAGGACTTTCGGCGAAGTCTTCGCCCCTCGACCAACACTACCCCAATTAGACCCACCTCGCAGAGCAAGGTCGTCTTCCAGAAATGCTTTGAATTCCTGGGTGGACCCTTTCGATGCCGTAACCAACTTCAGAGCTTTTCCGGGAGACCGAACTAATTACTGCCTGGCGGCTCTGCCTTCTGGTCAATGGCTTCAATATGGCGGTGTTACTTCATCGCCGTCGTTTTGGAGCCGTAGACAGAAGCAACAATCTTCACAACATTCTGATGATGGGGGGATTGCTCAGAAGCATCACGAGGTTTCCGCCTTCTCACAGGAAGATGACCCGTCGGTCTTGCAAGGCGTTTACTCATCGTTTGCTCCTTCCTTCGACAGTTCCGGTGCGGTTGTGCAAGCCGACTCGAAGAATCTAGTATGGTGGAGTAAACGAGGATCCAGGCGCCTAAACACCCTTATCTCTGCACCTCAGATTCCAGAGCCAGAAAGCGAGCCGACGGTGCAACCAGGAAATATCGGGGAGCTTGATGAAAGCACACTAGAAGAGATGGTCAACGCTTTCAAGGAAGAGAACTATGCCGATAATGTGCAAGATAAGCCTGAGGAGACCGAAGAGAGCGAAATGTCTAAAGACTTGGATGAAATGTTACGGGACATTTCAGAACTACTGGAAACTCTCAGTTCATATCAGAGGATACGCAACCTTGAACTTCCACCGGCAGGTAGCAAGAGTGCAGAGAGTAAAGAAACGTCCCTGGGCTTTGGTGACCCCAGTGCTCCATCTGCTGCCGAGAGGGGTGTTTACGAGACATTGAAGACAAGCCTTGCTGCAATGATCGCGAATCTGCCACCATATGCTGTCGCGAAGCTAGATGGCGAACAACTGGCTGAATTGAATATAAGCCAAAAGATACTGATCGAGAATCCAGACTATCGTGGCACTATGGAAAAGGATGATTTCACTTTACAGCAAGAAAGGGCAGCAATGGCCCCAGCGACTGGAGGCCCGCACCACGCTTCTACCCCTCGTTCTGCCGGATATAACCAGCGTGTCTACAATCCTGGAGCCCGGCTTCAGCAAGCGCAAGGCAGTTTCCAGGCACCCCACGCGTACTATGGTGGAAGGCAGCCCTCGATGTCAGGTCCATATGCTACAGGCCACCCATCATCCTATGTGGGGCCACGTCCCCCAGCTACTCCAACTCAAAGGGCAAACTACCTTCCAGGATATCCGCAATCGGCAACGCAGTACAACCAGGGACATGCTGCTTCGCAGTTCCAACGACCGGCACAAAATGGATATAACGCGTTCCCAGCACAACAAGGGCCGCCGGCGGCCCATGCTTCTCCATCTTCATACACGCCGCGTCCAGCGGCTTACAATGCACCTTATGGTGCAGGGCAAAGTGCCTCTCCTCAGAAGGCTCCATACGGTATTCCTCAGTCACAACCACCATATGTAACACCAGGTTCCACTAATTCACAACAGCGACATCCACACCAACACCCGCAGCCCCTGCTCTACGGTAATAACCCTTCGAAGCAAACTCCCCAGCCGACGAGCCCCTATTCGAATACTGCCGCTGCTATGACTTATGCCAGAAGTGCTGCTGATCAGGCTGCCCTGATGGACCGAAGCAAGCCACGTCTAACGGCCTACCAAAACCGGCAGAGTCCTTCTATTCCACAACCCGTTGCTGACCATGGCAGTCCGCAAGGCCGGAGCATTACCCCGGGAAGTAAGCAAAACGGCACTCTGGGACCGTGATGAGTGATGGATCACAGATGGATATGAATGACTTTGGTCTTACTGAAGATTTTGATAATGGATACAGAGTGATGATCGGATATTGCTTATTTATTTCTACCTGGTTCACGTTTTCTGCGGTGCATGCATATTACAGTTCTAGATCTTGGGAGAGGAAAACTTGGTACGGTGTTTTCACTCATCCTTTTCTTTTTTATCCTTATCATCATGGATGATATTTACACCTTCCAGGGTCATTATCCTTTTCTGTTATCTTCTCTTCTCTTTCCTTTTATTTTACTTTTCATTCCCATTTATTTCCCGTTGTTGTCTCTTCATCTATATTTTCAGCGATTGGCGCGAATATTTAAAGACGGCTGGGTTGGGCTGGTGGTACTATTTGTTGGCTTTAGGTGTGTTTAGTTGGTATGTTTCTATTACATTCTCTTTAATTAGAAAAAAGCTTTGCTTCTTGACTTCGCTGTCTTTTGCCCCTCTTTCCATAGCGTACTTACTACTCTGCTTGCTTCTGTTAATGTGATTCCGAGGGGGTTGTATAATAGGTTCTTATGCATTGTTGGGTCATGGTTAATGCAATTATTATTGATTCAGATTATTCGAGGCGGGAGGTATATTTATTTAATTGTAGTTTACATAGTATCTACCCTCCTGACAAATATAGACTGTTCAAGAGAGCCTATCTAGTCGACTACCTATGGGCCATTGCCCTATCTATTCGATGTCGTGACAAGCGTATAAAGCTCAAAATCCATATAGCATTAATTCGAAACCGAATTGTACAAAACTGTAAATAGAACAAGGAATGTCCTCTGCCTGCCGTTCCTCACTCCTAATCCAATTCCATTCCTATCTAGTAATGATCCTAAATAGACGAACGCCTTCTATCCTTCCCAAGCTTTCAAACCAATCCAAACTGCTCCGTTTTCCAATGAACGTATTGTGAACGATCAGATCAGAAGAGAATCAAAATCAATTCGCATTCCAATTCGTAATCGCATAATCAATTACCCCTTCAGCAGGTCAAGGAATAAACATCGCTGTTATTGTCATGAATCCGAAGTACCTAGTTCATTTATCCATGTTAGCTTCCTCCTACTATGAAAAATCAGCTACAGAATGTTGGGCAATACTTACACAGTCGCACATCTCCACCCATCCCTTGAATCAACCAATCTCTCCGCTCCAGTTGAGTAATTCGACGCAATAGCCGCCGCCGCTCCACCAACGACAGTAACGACGATAAGTCGACCAGAGAATTCCGAGATCATGCTGAATGCTAACAACGGCATGAGAATTGCCGCCGAGGCGATGACGATAGCGGAGTAAACGGGTGTGGTGGATGGATGTACACCTGCGCGGGGAGAAAGAGAGACGAGGTCGTCATTGTGGTCGAGAAAACGGGTTTCAGCTGGCGCGACTGGGGTCTTTTCTTTCATCCATGCGCGGTAGTTTTTGATATCCTGGTCTGAGGCTCGGGGGAGGGTATGGAGGACTCTACTGTATGCGGTGAGGGCGTTGTCTTGTTTTGTTAGCTTCTTTTGCTTGTAGGGTTATATGGGGTCGGTAAGAGTGCGTACTGTATTGCTCCGTTTTTTGAATTATTGCCCCTATCAATTCTTGCCGTCTATAATGTAAAGATGAGTAAACCTGGGCATGAGCGTCCATTCGTCGAGACGCCAGCATGACCTTGGTTCCTTGATGCTCAGCTTCGGCTGCACGGTGGACTTCCTCATATTCGTCGAGCACGTGAAGGTCCTCTTCCATTTGTGCGATTTCATCTTGAAGGTGAAGTAAGACACGGTGGTTTAGATTCTCAAATCGTCGATATAGCGGAGTATGGTCGAAGTCATCTGACGAGGTCAGGTGGGAAGCGAGAAGTCCATACCCGGATAAAACGTGCGACGACTTGGAATTCTTTTTGGATTTGCGATTTCCCCCGGAATTCTCTTTTGGGCTTCTCGGCGGTGATGGTGGTAAAGGTGGTCTATGCATTGAAGCTGCTGGTTTCGGAGAAGGGTAGTATGCCTCTGGCACAGATAGGTCCCACTCTTTCGACAAAAGCGATTCCTCTGCGAGAGAGTCGGCTGTATTATGTGATTCTGCGATGGAAGGCTTTCGCTGTGATGAGTTCTTCTTGGCTAGTTGTAGTTGAACAGTCGCTGGGGAGGTGTCGGGAGATATAGGTGACGTGCGCGAGTCTGTTGACCCTTTTGTTACCTCCGACGATGTTTGACTCGGATCAAAGGCCCACTGATGCCACCCCGGATTAGTCTGAGCACGGGCATTCTGTCCAGGATGCGCAGCACTAGTGGTTGTGGTTGTTTTAGGCTTTGTAATATTTTGGGTGCGGTCATGATCATTATCCAAAGAATCCACATCGGATCCTCCATCATCTAGAAAATCAAAAACATCAGGTGCTCTCTTTTTCACCTCTGCCGGTTTCCCCTGTAACCATGCAGGTGTTTTCTGCGAGGGGTCACGATTGGTCCCAAGCGGCGCTTGAGGGTTTTCCTTTTTAGGGCGCTCTGCTGATGCGACTGACACTTTTGATGCGGGGTGCGAGTTGGGAGAGGTAATGGCGGTTGTTGACGCCCGCTTTGTTGTATCCTTCCTTGGTTTCTTTGAGCGGCCAAAGCCAGAATGAAGCGGCATTTTGATCGGTAATTATCGGGATTCAAGGCTAGCTCGGAGCTCCAAAAAATTCAACACTGTTTTTTAAGCCATGTTCCCAAAGAAAAAATCGAGGCATATAGAGAAAAAATCCCAAGAAGATGTTAAATGGACAATTGAAATATTAGCAAGGGAGGGGAAACCAGGGTCAATGGAAAGCGAGGAATCCACGGAAGATGTATGTAGCGCAGAAGATGTATTGATCTTCAAAACAATTGCAACCCTTCGTCAAGTATAACGACTACTTATATGGAGAGGATCAAACAAGGAATAAAAAGCAAAGTGAGATCTTGAGATTGAGATCTGGGGAATGTCAGCTGCACGGAAATAGAAACAGAATCGAATACGATGAAGACATAATCCTCAAAACGCCCGCGGCAAACAAAGGGTGGCCCAGCTGCGACGGGGATAAAACGAAGGGTTGGAAGGTTGGATCTCTTGCAGGGTCTTGCTCCAAATGGAGCCAAACGGGTTACAGATCACAAGTCGAAACACAGGGACCTTCCCTGCAGACTTGCAGAACTGATCCGTTTAGAAGAAGGTCTGAATTTCCGTTTGAATGCGGAATGTTGGAACAGTCCGGAAATCGACCATCTTGTCTCTAGAATGAGTGGATCTCGGGTTGTTGGTTTGAGGGACTAAGATGCGGTAAACAACGATAAGTCTATTGACCAATTCCCATCGATTGGAGACAGCAATGATGTGCTGGCTAGCGGTGACTTGTTGACGATCTTGCCCTGTGCCAAACTAAATGTCATAGTCAGTGGAGACGATTCCTTAATCTTCGATGCTTCGTTCTGATTGACATATGGAATTGTGCTGTTGGTCTCTGAGACTGAGAGAAACAAGACTCTCAAGATAGTTACACAATATCAATCAGATATTTGTCTCACTGTCGCTGGTTGATGCAGATGATGAAGCACAACAGACACAAAGGGGAGGGAGAACTGTTCTATCCTCTGTACTGTATGTACCTTCTGTACCTTCTATGATGTATACAATTACCCATTGTTACAGCGTAAATTACAACCTCCATACACTCCGCCAAGCTTCAATTCAATTCAATTCAATCAATTCAATACTCCTGTTGTATTCAGCTTCAACCGTCTGGCTACTTGACAGTTCTTTTCTCAACCTCCTGAAGGACATCGCCAACACATGCTCCAACTATGGCTCCGCCAACCCAGCGGAGTAGCTCGTTCTCTTCTCCGTTCTCAATCGCGATTGCTATACACCCCCAAGCTCCGAACTCACCCTCATAACCTCACCCGAGTCGCATCTCTCCCTCCAGTCCGATATCTACATAACTCTATACAAAAATCGCAAGAACATATTCCATTACGACAACAGCTCAAACGAGAATCAAAGTCCTTGAAGTCTCGCAAGAAACAAAGAAGGGAAGACGAGGAAGCCTCGCGGCGGAAATGGGAATTGACCGTGGGAATTGAGATCCATGCGCAATTGAATATAGAATCCAAATTATTCTCTAGTTAGTGATGTCCCATGTCTATTGAGGTCCTTATTCTCATCGTCAACCAGGAGCGGCGACTTCGACAAGCGAACTCCCGAATACCAATGTCGCTCTCTTTGACCTGGCATTCCCGGGCAGCCAGCCGGTTCGTGGTATGGATTAGTTCTAAGCAAGTTGTAGCTGACCCTTCTAGGAATTCCAAGTTGCGACCTTACTGCCCGCTCTCCGCGCTGCTATTGCTTTAAATTGTGATATCCAACCGGTCAGTCGATTCGATCGGAAGCATTACTTTTACCAAGACCAACCAGCTGGGTATCAAATCACACAATATTATGGTAATTTCATTCTATTATATCTCATGATGACCGATCCTAACCCTACAACAGAGCCCTTCGCAAGAAACGGCCATGTGGATCTATTCGACTACGACGGCATTGCAGCGGAAGATGGCGACAAAGTCCGGATCGACATCAAACAAATCCAATTGGAACAGGATACCGCAAAGTCCACTGAATACCCGCCTTCAACCCAACTTATCGACTTCAACCGTGTATCCCACCCCCTCATCGAAATTATAACCATGCCGCAAATCCATACCCCCGCGACGGCAGCAGCATGTGTCAGGAAGATACAGGCGATACTACAATCCTGTAGCGCGGTTACAACCGGGATGGAGCTGGGTGGTCTCCGTGCAGATGTCAACGTCTCCGTCCGCCAGCGGGATGAGGCTCCGGGGTCTCATCAATACGATGGTGTACGTGGACTGGGTCAGCGCACGGAGATCAAGAACCTCAGCAGCTTCAAGGCAGTCGAGGATGCTATTATTGCAGAAAAGAATCGGCAGATTGGTATTCTGGAGAGCGGTGGAGTTGTGGAGGGTGAGACCCGTGGCTGGACCATTGGTAGCACCGAGACTCGGAAACTCAGAGACAAGGAAGGGGCGGTGGATTATCGATACATGCCGGACCCAGATATTCCGCCTCTTATTATTGGCAAAGACTTGCTCGCTGCGCTGGAAGACACACTCCCGACTTCGCCGGATAAGTTGGTAGAGCTTCTGGTTGGTCCAGAATACCGGCTTCCGATCGAGGATGCGAAGCCCCTGATTGAGCTGAATGATGGAGCTAGACTGGAATACTACCAGGATGTAGTAGACATCGTACGCAGTCTTCAAGGTCGAGATCCGAAGCTCAATACAGACCTTGGCAGAACCGTCGGGAACTGGGTTTTACATGAGCTTGGAGCCCTGTTGACGAAGGAGGAAATAGATTGGGAACCGGAGCTTGTCCCAGCGCAATCGCTAGCTGAAATTATTGATCAGTTACAGCAAAAGCGCATCACAGGACCTACAGCCAAGGTGGTTCTTTCCATGGTGCTCAATGGGGATAAACGGCCTGTCCAGCAGCTTCTGGAAGAAGAGAATCTACTGCTTCGGCCTCTCTCGCGGGAGGAATACATTGCACTGGCCGAGTCAGCCATCAGTCAAAACCCGCAGATGGTTGAACAAATTCGGAGCAAGAACCAGCTAGGTAAGCTTGGCTGGTTTGTCGGGCAGATGATGCGGACAGGAGAGAAAGGCCGTGTAGAAGCACAGAAGGCAAATGAGATTCTACAGGAGCTCATAATGCAGAAGTAGACGATCGGAACTGTATATAATATGCATGTAATATATAGATCTTCAAATGATACCCTAATCATCCCATGCCAAGAACCATATAAAACACCAAAGACAAATCAAAATAAGCAATTCCGGGTTAAAACGAAGACTAAGAGATCTTCAGCCGAGCGATTGATAATAAGAATGGCCAAGTAGCCAGTGGTGGGGGTTGAAAAGAGGCCCTAAGTTGGTATCTCTCCTCGACCTGTACTTAGGGGAATCGATGGGGTCGGCCTCATCCCTAAAAGCAGTTTTTAGCGACGGCATGAGATGAAGAGCCACGGGAGCCCCACGGCTTTCATCGGAGTGCCTGTCCTGGGGGTTTCTGGTTGACTACATATAAAAGGTTAATTATTTCTCTTCATTTTTTGTCTCTTTCTCTTTTCTCTTGCTAGTACTGTTCATTCATTCATTGTTCACCTTGAATTCTTGTGGTGTCACTTCGGGTTTGATCTCCGTTCCTCATCATATCTTATCTCTTTCTCCCCACCTGTTCTAGGCCGTGTTTTTTTCTATCTTTTTGTCTCTTGTTTAAAAAAAGTATAGATCTATACATTCCACAATGACACACCCATCTACGATCTCTCAAAGATTTCTCTCCCACCCTAACCAGTTGGGTGTTGTGGCAGTTGGTTTCAATGGAGGACAGGTAGGGATGCCCGTTACCGTGCAACTACACCAGTTGCAGGTTACACCTAAAGAAAGACCACGGCATATTAACAATACGGCCTAACAGTGTAAACTTGGCGTCGAAGCAGCTCCCCAGGCCCTAGTCGAAGCCGGCCTCCTCAACCAACTCCGTGACGATCTGGGCTATGAACTTCACTATGACGACACCATCCACCACTACGAAGACAAAACCCCGGTCAACGACCCTGACCATCGAGGCATGAAGAAGCCCCGTGCTGCAAGCGCCGTGACACAGGAACTGAGTAGACAGGTCTACGAGCACGCCAAGGATGGCAAGATGGTCCTCACCCTCGGTGGTGATCATTCCATCGCTATCGGCACTATCTCCGGTACCTCCAAAGCTATCCGTGAGCGGCTGGGTCGTGATATGGCTGTTATCTGGGTCGATGCGCATGCTGATATCAATACTCCGGAAATGAGCGAAAGCGGCAATATCCACGGTATGCCGATGTCGTTCTTGACTGGTTTGGCGAAGGGTGATACGGACGATATGTTCGGTTGGATGAAGGAGCCCGCTGTTAGCACCAGGAAACTGGTGTATATTGGATTGCGGGACGTCGATCGGGAGGAGAAGAAGTTGCTCCGTGAGCAAGGGATTAAGGCATTTAGTATGCATGATATTGACAGGTATTTTTCCCGTGAGATTTCTTCGGTGCTGGATCTGTTATGCTGACTCGTGCAGACATGGTATTGGCCGCGTTGTCGAAATGGCCCTCGCCCATATCGGTAACGATATCCCCATCCATCTGTCGTTCGATGTGGATGCTCTGGACCCCCAATGGGCTCCTAGCACCGGTACCCCTGTCCGCGGTGGTCTTACGCTCCGTGAGGGTGATTTCATCTGTGAGTGTGTCCACGAAACGGGTAACCTTGTCGCCATGGATCTGGTCGAGGTCAACCCCAGCTTGGAGACAATGGGAGCGTCTGAGACCATCCGTGCCGGTTGCTCTTTGGTGCGCAGTGCCTTGGGAGATACGCTTCTGTAAGCTCCTTGGGATTTGTATTTTATGATTGCACTGTCTTTTCTGTAAACGATTGAAGGAGCGAGGCTGGGGTTAGCAATTATTTATTATAGGTATTTAGACATGACTACATTAGCAATGTGTGATGATTAAAAGCAGAAAAAGAATGACCATCAATGATATGTAAAATTCAATTACTGAGTGCTACTGTTACTATATGTGTTCCTACGTGCAAGAAGATTAGATAGAGATATACTTAGTATGCGTGTTTTTATTCTACAAAATTGCCCTTACTAACGCAGCTCTAGTGGATTAAAAGAGCTCTGACGAAGGAAAAAGTCATCGAAGATATCAAGAAACAAAAGTTTAACTTTACTAGAGATGACTTTCGAAATACCACTTCTTCGCTGTAGACGCGCGACAGCCCGGTCTTTATCCATGGGCTGCTTAAGATCTTCATCTTATTTGCACTTCAAGTGCATCTTTTTACCGGAGCAAGAATTGGCACTTTTGTTCTAGAGCATAAATACAGGAATTAGAGAGGACTCCGTTATAGGGTAAGTTATTAGGAGATCGAAGCCCTAGGCCCGATATATGTGCTTGCTAACACTCTACAGCACATCGAGTTAGTTCTATTCCGTTCTACCAACGAACCCTGGAGAGTGGGATAGCGAGTCAACCAGCAGTGATTAAAGAAAAATAGAGACGAAAATTACACGGTGTATGCACTTCCTAGTCTGCGTTTTCCTATATATAAGCAACTGTAGCATCTCTTGCTGACCGATTATCAGGTTTGAAATCGGGATCCGAGACTATAACCGACCGCAGTTTACGACCGGTATCTTCCTCCTCGTTATAGCCCTTGCTAATAGGGCTCTTTTAAGTATTGAGTCTGTTGAAGACTTAGCCGAGTTTGATCTTCGCGAATTAGAACTATCTCAAATTCTATTACGGTGGAAGGGGGACGTACTGAATAAACTAATTTTCAGGAACGTTACTACCGAAGGCCTATAGGGGATTGCCCTTAATAAAGAAAGGTTTTGCTACTTCCTTCGCCAAATCCTTGTTATAGCCGGCTACTCGAAGGGTGCTACCGTCCACGATATTCCTCGCGCGCTCTGTCAGAAAATTGAATGTAAAGATGTTGACTCTGTCTTATTTGAGGAAGATGTGTGCTCATAAGGATCATAGGACTGCATGGTTCCGCGTCCGTATCACGGATCTACGCGCACAGAAGTGCGGGGACTTATCCGAAACACTATCAGGCATCTTGCTCATCGATCGATACAGTCGGTGATGTATTGGATGAGGAGGAAGAGACGTATTATATAGAGTATTTCTAAGGGTATGAACAATTCCGGGAAGTCGGCTTGCCCCGCGAGCTATCTGCTGGGCAGAAAGAAGCTATTCTAAGACGTCCTGAGCTGGTCGCTATGCGGGATCGCATCGAACAGCTGCTAGCCAAACATGCGAGTTCCGTGGACGTCGATTTTGAGAGGCAACAATATAGGAAAGCCCTAATTAGCATTCGACTATCAGAATTGTATCGCTACCAAGGCCAGTGGGTTCGGGAGAGAAGAGATTGGCGGATTGTCAGCAGAGGGAAAGTTGTCTAAAGACAGAGTGGCGCGACTATTGTGGCTACCACCTACAACAGTAGCGCGATCGCCATTATGAAGTCATACTCTACCGTTACACTGTTATCCGCCCAGGATACTGTCCTTGTTGCCTGTGGAATCAAGAGCTCCCACCTGATGACAGGGTGAAATATTGGCTGCGCAGCGCAGGCTTGAGGAAACATGTTGAAGAAGAGCACATTGAGAAGGTGGAATGGCCAACAATTGGACCTATCTGTGCCTGCTCAGAATCATTTGCATCAGAGCGTGACTTCCGATACCATTTACACGACGTGCACGGTTTGGCGGACGGAATTTGGAAGCCCAAGAAACCGACATTGAAGAGGAAGAGAGCTGCTAAAAAACCAGCATGTGTGGATGAGAAGGCTCAAGAGCCAAAGCCGAAGAAAATCCGGTTCCGACACTATCAAGCCCCAAATCAACACCTGCAGACAGCTGATTCTCATGGACGGTCCACGAAAATCCATACGCTTGCCGGGGTTTCAACGCAGACCAATGTCACCTTCTGGGAGTATCCGTGCCCTCCATCCAACTCTAGCAGTGGTGCATCCGGCAGCTCAACCAGCGAAAACAATACAGCTGACATTTCCGCCTCCAGTTCTCCTTTGAGTTCTCTTCGTACAACACCTGATCTTGAACTCATTGATCCCAGAATCCTGGACCCATTCTGGCCTGGGAATGATGGCCCACCTTCCATCGACGGAACGTGTGATGCGTCCGATCCTGCTGCCTGCGCCAACAATGGCGACAAGAGTACCATATGCGAAGAAATGACCGATGATCCGACCTTCAGCCACCTTGATGCTCGCCGTATAAACAATAATCGGCTCGATCAAGAAGGATTCGGAATCGCTGCAGGTTCAAACTCGATGAGTACCTCTGGGTCTCCCGACGATGTCCATTCAAGAAGTCCAGAGGTTGGTGCAAAAGATGGGCTACCTGAAAGCCCCGTCTAGGCTGTGGGCAGGAGACTTTATCCGTCAACAGTCTCTGTGAAACCCCATCCACTTCCGAAGGACCTATGACCAGAGAGAGGGCCAGAGCTGAGCAGAAGAGGAGTGTGGACAAGCCTCAGCATGTCTCGAAGAGAGAGCGTTTGTTTACGATAACGGAAAGAAGAACCTTACAGACACTGAAGGACCAAAACTTAGCATGGGACCAAGTCAAGCCTAATTTCCCTCAGAAATTCGATGTGCTCATATCCACGTATACTATCAGAAGGGCCCTTCGGTCACATGGTTGGACTAAGAAAGTGGCTCGACGGATAGCACAAGAAAGAAACAAAGATCTGAGACTACAGGATGGTTTGAAATCTTTCACCACTCTTCACGCAGATTTTTTTCTAAAACTCTACCAACAGCTCATGTAAGTATACTTCTTAACGCAGCAGCCACGTCATCATATGACGTATGTCTGAGTCTAGGAGGGTCATCCTCTCTCATATTTATCTTTTCAAGTCCGCCGGCTACTCTTAATCTGCATAGAGAGATCGTCAAAGCTTAGTACTTTTATTCCACGTTTATTCCACATTGAGTATGTCTTTGCTGCCTCCTTTTATATTAACCTGATCTTTATTATCTAGTTATTCTTTGCTGGTTCTAGGTAGTCATCAAGAGTCACTGGCAGCGTGATAATACTAACTACGGCTGAATTTACACACGTAGAATCAATAGATTAGTTATAAGGTATAACGAATAAGTAGTATCTTCTTGACAAGCTATGTAGTATGCAACAGCAACAATGTCATAAGTACTTCTTATATATAGTGAAAATAAGTAGGATATAAATTGCCGTTCTACAGCCTTGGCCGGAATTTTTGAGCCCTAACTTCTCAACAATTACAACTTAAGTGGTTATTATTTCGAACAAGTTTAACTAGGGTATTAGGAGTAGTAGAAGCTTACAACATAGGTTTGATGCCTTAGTGATGGGAAATAGCAAGGTGGCTCTAGCTGAGCTGTCAAGCAAGGGCTTTTCTATTATCAGCTACGGTCGTTGTTATCGCCAAGGAACCATCCTTTGATTGACATTGCATCTCCCTCGACTTTGACCCTAATTGTGATTGTAAGGGCAACTTTGCATAAACATCCACTAATCATTGACTGTGTAGAAGTTCGCATCACATTACCCCTCTTTTACCCCCTCTACTCAGAAAACATATATCTGCATGCCTCCCGGGTTTAGGGGGCAGTCAAATATATTTCTTGTCGCTTTTATTGTCATATTGTTGTTTCATTATGCCTAAACGCGATAAATACGCCGACAACAAGCGTTTAGCTGATCGGATTGAGAGGACTGGTCGTCCTGTGGATGCTCCCTGCGATTATTGCCGTCATCGCAGTAAACTGTGCATCATGAGTACAAATGCAAGGAGTAAAAAGTGTTCGACTTGCGCCCGGCGTGGTCATAAATGTGGACACCAGTTTACCACCGATCAAGAGTGGGACAACTTGGGGCGTGATGAAGTAAAGGCTGCGTGTGATCTTGCAGAAGCCCAACACTCCTTTATTCAATATGCTCAGAGTATACAAGAAGTCATAGCTCGAATCGTTCGTTTGCAAAAACATCAACAGTTCCTCAGGGAGCGTGGTGGCCGGATGTTGGAGCATGATATTGCCGTGTTGGAACGATTGGAAGAGGAGGATCCCTTGAGCACCGAGGACGTCCGAGAGCTGGAGCGTTTGGCTGACGAACATGACGCTGCTCAAATTGCCGCACTGCCTGGGAACAATCCGGCTCTGATTCCGATGACGATGAACTCTCCATCTTTCTGGGCGGGCTTTGACTTGAATATGGGTGGTGCGATTGATCCTAGCAGTGGCAGTCTGTCCACTTCTAGTCACAGCCGATAATCTAATAGATATATTATTTCTTTCAATTCTTATGGAAGGTCCATTTTCTGTTGGCCAAGTTTTTAACTTCCTTGTTTTGATTTGACGAATTCTAACCAGCATGAACAAGCCCCCGCCTTGTCAAAGGCTGATGATGCCTTCCCCCGATGCTTGTTATATTTACTGTCACTTGTGGATTCGATATCTCTGTCGAGCAATTAAAATACTAATATCCCACCCCCAAAGTAATCAATCTTCCGCTTCGTCCGTCATAAGATGCTTTCGGCACTTGGCCGCAGCCGTGGTGAGCAAGCCCCCTGCTGTAACTGCCCTGGGAGCTCATGGTGAGAAATACCGACCAGCCTGGGTTGCCTCAGTAATTGCCGCATCAAGTTCACTTTTGCTTTTACCCTCGTATGCAAGCAAAAGCGGGAAGTTGTAGCTATCTCGGAACGCCTCGTTGTATTCGGATGCGGAGCATTCTTCCTCGAGCATGGCGCCGTGCACGCTGCTGAACAGCTTGATCTTATCTATTTTGCCGGCGAGCGCTGCCAGGAATTTAACCGCATCTGTTGACACTTTGTGCGCCTGTTCGTAAGTCATCTGCTGCTCCGGAAGCAGCGGGTCTCTGGATGCATGCGCCCGTTCCTCTTGGTCGTGCGTAATGGCCGCATTTGCAACATAGTTGATACCAGCCGCCAAGATAGGCCCAACAGTGGGTATGCAAGCCGCTGCTCCCGCGAGGAGCCCACGGAGCACGCCCCACCACGCGTTGATCTTTTCTTTTGGATAAGTCAGCGCGACCCCGGTATTGGCTGTAATGACAGCAGCGTAGGGGGCGTGGCACCCGTCCTGGACGACATAGGCATGCTCGATCAGATGGACATAGTATGCATCCGGATCGGGTAACCAGTGCACCCCTGGTATTTTACGAGGATCCACAGGTCCAAGAGCGTATATATGCTTGGAGATTGCCACATCCGGCTTTCGAATCGACCGTGGTACCATGAGGAGGAGCGCTAACTCTCGTAGGGAAAATACGAACACTGTATCCTTAAGTTGGTAGCCATCCTCCCGCTGGTGTGACGTGTGATAGTCCCCTGTTTTGGTGAACTTATTTGCCTCATAACGGTATTTGGAAATCGTCCCAGTATACCAGGTGAGGTTAACTCCAGCGTAGGCGTTCTTGTCAGGGTATTGAGGGGAAGCCGGGCAGCTCACGGGAATATAAATCCCGCGCAAGGTCCCTTCACCTCCAACGCACAGTGCACTTTTCGGATTATTCGAGGAAACCGGCATCGCTACAAATATCACGCGGTTTTTTCCTTCCGTGTCTACCCAGGAACCCCCACGTTTGCTCTTGTAATACCATGATCGCGATGGACCAGACGCGTTCAATGGGTGGTTGGAGTCGTCGGAGTACCATGCTGTCACGCCGCCCTTGAGTCTGATCTCCAGAATTACCGTAGTATAGAATGACTTCGGATCCGCTCCGTTAAAGGTTTTGCCAACGTGTCTTGATACCCCATCCCTCACCTTCTTCCATCTCCAGTGCCCCTGCTCGAAGACCCTCTCTTGGGTGTAACGGGGATGCACGCCGCTCTCAATCCCCATATTAAGCGAGGTGTTATGACACCAAAAAATCCCCTCGGGGTCACTCTGCATAGCGCTAGATTTCCAGACAAACGAATACGCCTTATGCGGATCCTTTTCCCACAGGTATAGTCTGCTGATACAAGACGAACGAGACACCAAAGGTCCGCACAACTGATGATGCAACTTGATGACGAGTCAAGGTCGAAGCAGGCTTAGCTTCCAGGTACTTCAAAGCGACCAGTGGATGCTGGTAATCAAGAATGAGGTTGTAAGAATCTTGATCGCAAAGAACTTAGAAAGACTGAAGCAAAAAATTGATGAGTACCCTTATATATTCTTGATTGCTCATACTATATCATATACCACAAATCCTCCTGTAGTCCTGATGGTATACCATCCGCTGTCGATCGTCGTATACCAAGCCTTGGCTCGGGTTCCCATTAGCATACCTCGCGCAAGTCACATACAGGGCTTTTATCCCTCACCGCATTTTCCCATTTTGTACTCATCATCCATTAGTTGGTTTTCTCCCTTAAATTGTCGGGGCATTCCCAGATCCACTCGTGATTGGTATTACCAAGTTGGGACGTCGTACTTTCTAGACATCTTCCATGTAATGACCGCACGGTTACCTTATGGAACCCGTACGCGCTAAGGCTTACAGACCTTCCTGGTTCAGTGAACATGTAGCATCCCTTCGACTTCTGCCGTCATTCACTTGTTGCTATTCCCGAACTTTGTTCTTTCGCCTTATTCCATGCATTAGCCGCTCTTGTCAAGTTGGAACGAAATGGGTGAAGTCTTTCGCAAGAGAACGCAAGGAGTTTGGAAATTCCGCATCGTCGGCGACGGTACCGCCCTCCCCCACGATTGCAGAGATCCACTATGGGTCCCAAGCAATTCAACTAGATTCTTGTACCTAATATCACATACTAACTAAGATACAGTACCATAACTACAGGGTGTATCTTACGTAGTCCCTCAACTTAACGCGGCCCGCCCAATAAATGATCTGCGCTAAGGCCTTAGCGGTGGGGCCAGGGAAGAGTTTCTCTATAGTGGTCGTGTTGACAAGCCTACCATATATTCTTCCTGGGAAATTGAACAGGACGTGAAAAGTGACGCGCGATGTACTAATTTGCTAGCTGTCTAGGAGCCAAGCGCATCCAAGAGTGATAGGATGTGATGGTGCCGGTCATGAGAAATTCGAGAAACTTGAGGATGACCTAACTAATGGAATATAGGGGCGCAGAAGAAGCAAGAAAAAACACCTCTGCGTGTTTTAAACGTGTCGGCACCATTGAGGAAGCAGAAGAGTTCATTGAAAGCTGGAAGCGTGCCTACGCTGACATATGGCGTTGGTTCATCAGACGAGGATTAGACAATGGATGGAGACCTCGAGATAAGAAGTTCAATATTGAATTGCTTTTTCTTAGAGAAGACGGCAATGAAATGAAAGACAACCACGAGGATATCAAGATACCTGGGCACAAAGACAATGACGACAATGAACTTCCAAAGGTTGAGCACTTAGATATCAAAGACCCCAAAGAAGAACACCAAGTATGAAGTGTTACATATCTTCCACGCCCCTGCAGAGGATTGAAAAATTGCTAAGAAAACATTACCATCCATTCACAGTGTCCAAATTATTGTACAGACGAGTAATTGCTGTCGTACAAAAACTCCGCACCTGTAGGAAGTATTGCGACTCCCAATCCGTCTCCAACTCTGCCGCGTTGCGGTTAGGTGACGGTTTTGTTTACCGCATCAAGAAGAAAATAGTAGACCTACATATGGCCCTTAGGCACTTTAATCTAATATATGTACCTAGGTAGTTTATCGTATCAAATTCTACCTATAGTATGACTGCGGCTGTATCTAGCTCACTACTCGACTATCCTATCCTAGACGCATAACCGTTAGGAAGGCGTTAGACCGTAGAAAGGTCTTTTTAAATAGAGGAAATTAAATTATCATATTCTATATAGTTTAAATATTAATATTGCGATTTAGATTACCTACTAGCAGGTGCTTATAAATTAGAAAACCTACGATAGTAAATATGGGTATATACAAATAAAGAGGCTATTCTACTTAAAATTATACGTCTCTAGTAGGGCAGAATAAAGATAACTACAGTTCCTCGTTATAGTAATAATGCTATCTCCTACTTAGGAGGGTAAAAGGCAATGACGGTAGAAATCATAAGAAGAGAAAAAAATAGAAGCGGGTAAAATTCTAGCTTGGTGTATTTTATTGAGGTTACCTTACTCAGGCTACTTTACCCCTCTGCTGAGCCCCTACTTAGTGATTAGCTTAGGGCGCTTAGGGAAAGAGAAAGCGTTGGAGCTGTATAGAAATCAAGTATGTATATATGTTCTATTGTATAGAGTAGATCGGTATCTTCATCCCTGCCACAATTGATATTCGCCCTGCCACCTCATTTTCTACTTCTCAACCCAACCCAAGCAAAAGAAATCCGCACTTTCTGTCATATTTTTCTCCTCCATCTGTTCTCTCTTTCTAATTCATTCTTTACTTTTCTTTACTAGACAAGCTAATTGTTCTCTCTGTTTGCTTGGTGCCAACCTTCTTATCTCCCTCCCCGCTTATGCGACACAAACAACTCATTCCTTCTTAAGCCCAACAACTCTTCTTCCTTCCGCCCCGACTGACAGCGCATCGGGCGCTGTCAAGTCTCCTATACTGACTTGTCGATATACTGCTGGACGATCGCTTACTCTCCTCCCGAGCCATCGCATCGCAATCGCAGATAAACACAGCTCTCCCCGCATCCATCGCCTATCCGTTATCATATCAACAAACCTACCTCAGTCCATTAATGCGGTGATATATACCATATCTCTATCTCAAACAATCTCTATATCGCTCCGGACAAGGGCAATGCCCTTATAATCATCATCGCCGAAACCTAGGTACCACCCTCTACATATATAGACAACCAACCCATCGATCCATCCGTAAATCAAAATGCCCCTCCGCCGTCCCTACCGCCAACCTCCACGGCGCTACCACTGGCCCGAACTCCAGCTCAACATCTGGATCCTTATCGTCCTCTCCGGGTCCGCAATTTGCCTAGGTGTCTTCGCATGGTTCATGGCCGTACAGTCGCAATTAGGGCTGGGTATACCTTGGTAAGGTTCCCCATCCACTCCCAAGAAACCAAACCAGGTCAGTCCTAACAATTGACTCTTGACGACAGGCTCTTCCCATTTATGATCGTAACCGGCAGCTTGGGCGTCTTTTTCATCTTCCTAATCCTGGTTCTCGCCGCGCGACGCTTCCTCTTACCTGGGATAATAATAATCGGCAGCTTCGTCCTCTTCGCGCTCTGGTTAACGGGACTGATCGAGACTTCGTTGCAGCTGTACGGTGTTGCAGCCAATGTTAATGATAATTGCCAGAATCATGTGGTTAATAATGTTGCGACGGGGAATTATGTTGGAACTATGGTTTGGTTGGTGCAGAGTACTATCTGTAAGTTACTTTTTACCTTCGATTCCTCCTAGGTTGGATCGGGGAGTAAAGTATAGGGATGGTTGGTAAGGCAGCGAGTGCTAATGTTGTGTACCTAGGCAACTGTTGGAAAACGGCTTTCGCGTTCGAATTGGTTAATACGATTTTCTTCTTTTGGATGATTATTATGTCTTGGCAGGTTAATCGGGATTATTATTATTGATTGGTTCGTTGGGTCATTTGCAATATGTGATTATGAAGGTATATTCGGTCTTTATGGGTATATAGATATCAGGTATTTTCGACATTATGCATAGCATGGGATTGGCGCTGGGTGATATCATATGTTTATAGCTTCTATTCTCTGTCACTTACTTACGGGAACTGAATCTTTGAAACTTGTATACTGATGAATAGATATCAAAAAGTAGTGATTTCTCAGATTGAAAAGTTTGTAATCAGACAAGTTTCATCTTCCACCACTAATCTCAAAAAGCACCAGTATATAATCCAGTCGAACTTAACTAACACCGTCACCATAGACCATCCAAGGCAAATTGCATATAAAATCAAGATCAAATAAAAACGAGCAGAAGTGAATCCTAACGCCGCCGCTATGCCAGCAGGAGCTGAAAGTATGAAACGAAGCTGCCGAATCAAAGAATCCTATGCATCCAGCCTGTTGTCCCAAGCTTGGGTAGATGTCTTTCTTGTCTGTCTTTTTGCAGTGTTTTGTCTTTCCAGTCGCAGTCTTAGCACCTATCCATCAGATGACGAAACATGTACAAGGTGGATGAAAGTATGTACGAAGAAGAGACGAGACGAAGCGAAGCAAAGGAAAGAAGGCCAGATGGAGATCATGTCTATCCATTTTCAGCAGCGATGTCTTCTTCGGCTTTAGAATCGTAGTCGCCGTCTTCGAACGCAGCGAGCATTTCGCGTTCGAGCTCATCGTCTTCTTCTTCTGGGTAAGTGTAAGGCGGGTCTCCGGAAGTGCCCTC
The DNA here is from genome assembly GCA_003589665.1 of Aspergillus sclerotialis. Lineage (NCBI taxonomy): Eukaryota > Fungi > Ascomycota > Eurotiomycetes > Eurotiales > Aspergillaceae > Aspergillus > Aspergillus sclerotialis. Next base: position 9,758 of record MVGC01000199.1, on the reverse strand, counting down.
CTGGTCAGGTTCACCTGCACCCTCCTCGTTATTATCACCTTCATCTGCTTGTAATGGCGTCTGTGTAGCTTCCGCCGTAGAGGCTCCACTAGCTGTTGCTACTTCCCGGAGTCCCGTGCTCCGCTCGTAGGAACGCTTTATCCGTTGTGACAGCCGTGATCCCTGCATATCGGTATCTTCACCTTCATCCGATTCTGGATTCATTTCTTCGCCTTCGGCTCCTTCCCTCTTGCGCTTTCTGCTAGGTACCGTTATCTCGTCCGTGACCAGAGATACGTCAGTGTCGCTTTCGCTTTCGTCGTCGCTACCGAGGAATTCTTTTAGTTCTTCGTGAACGGCAGTTTGTTGCTCCTCGTCGTATCCTATAGGAGACGTCTCGTTCAGACCCGCAGCTTTGAACATATCGTCAGTTGAGTCATCATCTTCGTCACCGGTCCAGACTTCGTCTGATGACGAAAGCCAAGAACTCTCTGCCACTTCCTTTGACCCTGGGGAAATCGGTTCCTCCCGGTCGTCAGGGTGGACTGGGAGTAAATAAGGTTCCTCGTCTAGTCGTTTCCATTGCGTGAGGGAGTCTAGGAGCCACTGTGTTGTGACGATTTTGATGTTGGGGTACCTTGTCGCTTCGCGGACTTTGGCTGTGCGATTACGACCAGCGACAAGGTGTGTTGTCCTCAGATTGATTTTGTGTGAAATGACAGCTCCAAAGCTCTTTGCCCATAGGGAGATATCTGCGTTCTGAGTGTCTGTTCCGAGGGGAAGAACTCCAGAAAATACCAAGACCACACGGCCAAGGATTCGCCGCTTGATTTGAGGCATGATATCTCCAACGTCAGGGACCACTTTCAAGTCAATGTCTTTCTCTTTTGAGCGTGTCTTTTCTCCCCGCAGCGCTGCCACTCTTCCACCTATTCGAGATCGCCTTTTGTCATACTCTTCAAAGAAACGGGCATGTACTTGCTCAAGTCGGTCTTGTAACTGAAAGAGCTCACTGTCGACATCTTCTAGCAGGTGGTGGCGATGTTTGAGTGAGTCTTGCGACTCATCCATACTAGAGGTGGAGTCGCTGCTCTCTGCGACGTCCTCCTCAGCCTCCAGCTCTTTCTGCTTCTGTAGCAACGGACGGTCCTCAACTTGGTGCATTATCGTTTCTTCTTGCGCATCACTTTGCTCTTGTAGCAACCTCGGATTGCTTCCGCCGCCCATACTCACTAACTGTTCCAGAGCCGAAACTTCTCCACCCTCGGCTTTCGGTGCTGCCCCATTGGCACGAGGTTCGCCTGGCTTCTTCTCTCTCGCTTCTTTCTCCTTCGCTTCCTTCACTGCAGCTTTGTTGGTAGCCTTCAATTCCTGCTTCTTGGGCAAGAAACTCGAATTGATGTCACCAATCCCAACGAAGAAGTCATATGGCGAGACCTTGACGAGATTGGGGATCCACCGCCATACGTCACCGCGGTCATCGATAATCACCACCATCTTTGTATCAACAGGGAACAAACGTTGAAGGTTCTTTGCCGTCAAGCTTCCACTCTCGTCGCGACTGAGAATTCTATCTCCAAAAAGTTTCCTATCTGGATCTATAATCCCGGCGATATGCTGAGCATAGGCTCTGGTACCCATTGTATAGATATGTAGTTCGAAGAGTTCCGCGATATTTTCTAGAAAATCCTCGAGCCCCGGTCGTAGTTTAACATAGTACCAGCAGCCGCGCATCCCAGGCCCATCATCCACCAACTGAAAAGCCCGTACGTCGCTCAGTGCCTGATAGTTTGGATTATCCTTATCCTGCATCCACTCCCCAACAGTCGGGTCGACCGTTGCGTGAATAATGGTTTGGTCAAGATCTACAACGAGGGAGAGTTTCCTGGACGATAGTAAGCGGCGCTTCGCGTCCTCTTCAACACGGTTGGCTTCTTCGCGGCTGACAGTAAGCGCGGTGTTATCGTGCATCATCTGAATCGGAGCGCGCGTCGAGTCATCAACCTCCGTATTATATGTAGACCTACAAATGCGATCAGTCAGCCACTTCACACCAAAACAAGCGCGCATAACTTACTCAGTCATATCCTTCCCACATTCCGCGCAGAGCCCCCCGAACTGAACTTCATGAGCGCACGGCTCATCAATCTCAACAATATCAATCCTTCAGAGACAGTCAGCAAGCATCATCAAAATAGCCATCGCATCGCCAAATCCAAGCTCCAAAATAGAAACCCAAAAAGAGAAAGGAGAGAGAAAACATACGGCTCCTCAATAACATCCCCCTTCCCAATCTTCCACTGCACAATCTCCCCATCAACGGAAGACTCAAATTTCGTCGGAAAATTGCGCTTCACCTCATATTTATTCCCCAGTCCATCGCCCTCCGTAACAGTCGTCTGATAAGCATACCAGAACAGCGCCTCGTCCCGTTCCACCGAATCCCCGGGCTGCTTAAGCAGCGACGTCACGGTGATCGGGTAATGGAGACCGTGCGGAAGGCGAAGAAGCATGCTCTTGGTTTTTCTTTGTTTGTTTCGCCCAGCTTCTTGCTCTTGTTTACACCCCCAGGACCCTAATCTCGGATGATCGGGATCTTTAAGCGATCGCGAGTAGAAACAGATCCAACTAAGGAGCCATGCCGGTGCGCTGGACTCGGCGAAGAGGATTGAAGAGATTACGTGCTCGCAACAGTAGATTTAAATTGGAACTTGGATGACGTAGGGTTGGGATGATTGGCGTCAGCGAGGTGGGTAGCTTAGATGGTGGAGGTTGAAGTGAGGAGAATAGGAAATTTGCCACGCGGTGCGGAGTTGATTGTTTGGTGAGTTAGGAACAGGAAGAGTTTCAAATAAGGATGGGTGAGTGGGTTTTTGTCAGGAAGAAGAACAAAGAGGAGGAAGAAGAAGAAGAGAAGGTCCAAGGTTGGAGAGCCGAAGAGAAAGAAAGCTAGAGAGAGAAGAGGCGCGTGAGTTGTTGCTGGGTGTGGCTAGTGGGAGGCGGTGCGGGGCTAGACTCTTTCCATGTATCTACCGGTCTCTATAGCATTCTTTCTTTTATTCTACCTTCAGCAACCTATAATTTGGATATTTCATTCTTTATAGTTATTATTCTTTATTAAACAACTCAAATGGTCATCCCATGTTACCTTAAGACGTGATTAAACACTAACATATACCATACCTTCTGCTAAGCTAGGTATCTAATTAGCAATCACTTTGTTAAGAGTCTAGCCGCATAACCTAGGTCGCACATTTCACTTTAGTGATTTATCTGTCTATATAGTTTGCTCCTTTCAGTCGTGGCAAATATTGATCACAAGATATATAACCTTTGTGTATGAGTTCTATCCTGAAGAACTCTTGGATATATATACGGTTGCGTGGCGGTATTAAACAAAATGGCCACAAAACCTCACATTACTGCTCTGTAGCCCTACTAATAGTGTACATGGAAAAATAAGCTATAATACACTTTAGATTCTAGAGAGTACTTTCTAAGTTCTGAGCCATGCATGTGTCCAGAAAGATACTTTAATGATTCAAGAGCTACTTCTTAATGCATACCCTAAGTTTCAATTGTAAAGATCACCATTTGTAGAAAGACAAACGCCAGTTGTCCATCTGGGATCATGACTACGGAGGAAAGCAACCAGAGGCGCAATATCATCAACTTCTCCGACTCTAGGACCAGCGGGAGTTTCCTCAACCATTGGTTGCATGTTTTTGATAAATCCCAGGTCATTTGGAACCATTGGTCTAGGGTAGAAGATTGAATCAGTGACAGCCATAAAAGACAGAACATAGACTTACCTGTCGCAACTAGGCCGGGGTTCACACAGTTGACGGTAATTCCGTGAGAGTGGCCTAGTTCCTTTGCCCACACGCGGAACAGGGCCTCATTAGCTGGCTTGGTTGGCCCATATACAGTGTGTCCAGCAATACCGAGGCGAGCAGCAGCAGCAGCAGCAGAAGAAGAAGTAAAAACAATGCGACTTCCCCATGGCAGATAGGGAAGAGCTGCCTTATTGAGGAAGATTGGGCCTCGGACATTGCAGTCGAAATGAGTGGCATACAAGTTGAGCGATGTGTCTACAAGGTTTGCCTCCAGCCCAAGAGCAGCGCTGTATTTCTCTTAGCAGTGTACGCAATTTTGATATGAAAAGGCCGAGAGTGGTGGAAATCTTTGATTAGCAGCACTATATGGACTCCATTAAGCATTCATTGGAGTCTAGGGTATAGGGCTTCCAAGCGGTTTTGGGATCTCCGGCTATGTGGCCGCAGCCTGGGGATTACATGACATGTTCAAAAAAGCAGGAGAGAATTAGTAAACGTGAAGTTAATTTATAGATCCCTCAGCAAAAGGTTATAGTACGGATTGCAATAAACCACGCGGAGCATATTTGTATTCGTAAATCATTAGTCTCAACTCCCTGCTGTTTAACGATATCAAAAGAGAAAACACTAGCAAGGCGTTGTAGTAATCATCGGCGAAGACTGTCGAGTCTAGCTTGTAAATCATCATCGCTCGTATTCCCTGCTCCTCCCCCTCCAGCCCCAACTGGCTGCGCCACTCTGGTTTCCCCGGCAGTATTCTTCTGTATATCGGTAGGTGTTTCACCCAACTGGTCCCTGAGTTAGCATTTCCAAGCTCAATACCGGTGAAAGAAAGACAAACTGCTTGATTGAGGTCCACTCCAATTTCATCTAGTACCTCCTTGACAATATCTTCGCCTTCCTCTTCCTCTCCCTCTAAACCAGTAGCTTCATCGATTGCATCATCCATCATCTCTTGTCGTTGATCCATAACGTCGTTCTCTCGTTCAAACTCCATAGCAATTCGTTGCAACGCAGGAAGATTCATTTGTCGATTCATACTACCCAAAAGCATGGTCGCGCCCTTCATAGACTGCATCATCTGCTCATTACTTCGGACAGTCTGCAATGAATATCGTAAGTAATCTGGCTTTCCAAGGCCACGCAAGAGAGCCGTACCTGAATTCGCAGGGAGATAGCTTGTAATTGCGTTCGCATCTGGTAGAACTTTTGGATATACCTGGTAGAGGAATGAACCATTAGATAAGATCACCTAGGGAAGCCTCCGAGTTTCTAGACGCACCTTCTTGTCCTAACCAGATCCTTTGCTTGGATTTTGCAGGCTCCAATCTGTCCATTCTTTGCACTCTTCTTAATATCTTGCACTAGTTTCTTTTCCTGGTTTTCTAGCTTCACACGTTCCCTGTCTAGTTCACGCTGGGTTCTATCGAGAGCTCGCTGGTGTTTGCGTAGACGCTCTGCAGGCGTCATCCGCTTTCCAAATGCCCATTCCACAATCTTGAGACTGTATTAGTGAGGAAATCAGCAACGCACATATGTCAGATGCTTACATTCATGCTGGCAGGAAAACAAAGCTGGGAATGATGAGATGTTCAAGCAAAGAGACCAACTGATAAAGTGACATCAGGCGGTAACTTACCTCGGCCAGGTAAAAACAGTACATCCGGTTAATTACCATACAGTCACATGCAGAAATACGCTAAACCCCATTAGGATAGGCGTCACAGGCACGAATTATTATTTCCCGACTTTCATCATATCATGCACACTTCTCTCCACTTCGATCATTCATCTCCATGCAGCCATGAGTCAGGAGTATTTCCCTACTGGGAGTTCCTCGTTTGGAGGGAGCTCTTCATCTGCCGGAGAGGGGTCTTCGAGATACACCCCCGAGTATTCGTCCGATAACCCGTTCCTCCCGCGTCGCCCGAATTATATGACCGTTGGCAATGGATCAAGATCGGAGAGCGCGGAGGCCTTAATGGCAACTTTGAACAATGACTCGGGATACGGAGGCAGTATTGCGAGTGGGAGCGCAGACGGAGAAGATAACTGGCGAGCGGGATTGATGGTTGACAGACCTGTCCCGGCTCATACTCCTTCATTACCTGGGCAGTGGAATCCAGCCGGTTCGTCATCCAATGTGAAAAAAAACTGCGGCAATACTGACGTCTTGTAGCTGATCATGAGAAACATGTTGTTGCCAGCCATGTCCATCAACTACTCTAGTATGACCATGCATGTTTGGCCAGTGCGATGAGATACTTACGATTGCAGTAACGCGAATCGAAGCAAGCTCGGCCGTGCTATTTCACGAACTATCGAATCCCTGCGAGACCTTCAAGACATGAATCGTCAATGGCCTGCCCACTATCCCTTGGTCCAAAGCACCCCTAGTTCACCGTCGCAAAGCCCAGCGCTACAACATAGGCAATCGTATTTCGGTGGTATGGGTAGAGAAGGTGAGCCAGTTCCAGGGCAACTAAGGAGGTCTGCTACAATGCCGGAAAACGGAGAGACAGGAGAATCCAGTGCAGCCGCCGAACGTCGTATCCCGGAACCTCGATTGATGACCCCGCAAATTGCACAGGAGTTTTCTATATTGAAATTGGATCTAAAGCTAGGAGCGCTGTCCCAAGCGGAGTTGGTGCACTCTTTGGAGAAATCTTCCATCGCGTCTCTTTTGGATGGGAAAATAAGTCACAGCGTCAAGCATCTTCTCTCGTTGCGGGAGCGGATTGAAGATACGGCAAGCAAGGTGCTCATTACTGGTGACCTGAATGCGGGAAAATCTACTTTCTGTAATGCTCTTTTGCGTCGGAAGGTATTGCCCGAGGACCAGCAACCATGCACCAGTGTCTTCTGTGAGGTCCTCGATGCGCGAGAGAACAGCGGAATTGAAGAAGTGCACGCAGTACATAAGGAAGTGCATTATAACCGCAACGATGAAAGCACATATGATGTTTACGCTTTACATGAACTCGAGCACATCGTCATCGACAATTCTAAATACATGCAGTGCAAGGTCTACGTGAAAGATGTGAGGACCATTGATGAATCCTTGCTCAATAATGGTGTGGTGGATATTGCTTTGATTGATGCGCCTGGGCTGAACTCAGATTCCTTGAAGACAACTGCAATTTTCGCTAGACAGGAAGAAATCGACGTGGTCGTTTTTGTCGTTTCAGCTGCCAACCACTTTACGCTCTCTGCGCAAGAGTTCATCAAGAATGCAGCAGCAGAGAAGGCTTACATGTTTATGGTTGTCAATGGATTCGATCAAATCCGGGACAAGGCGCGCTGCGAACAAAAAATTTTGAAACAGATTGGCGATCTAAGCCCTCGTACATATAAGGAAGCTGCGGAACTCGTTCACTTTGTGTCAAGCAATGCAATTCCTGTTGCACCTGCAGTAACCGCCGGGTCTACTGGCTCTGGCGGCAGTGGTGGCAGTGGTGATGGCGGAGATTCCGATCCCCATGGCGATGACGACCCTAATCCTGACGATGACCCACATAAAGATGAGGCAGAGGACAACAAGGACAAGGGGAAAGGAAAAGAGAAGGAGAAAGAGAAGGACAGGGAGAAGATTCGCGACTTTGAAACCCTAGAGGAGTCTCTGCGACGTTTCGTCCTCGAGAAACGTTCTCGCTCTAAACTCGCTCCTGCAAGGACGTATCTTCTTAACCTACTAGGAGATCTAAGTGCATTGGCTTCAGTCAATCGTGACGTCGCCCAGTCAGAACTCCAGCGAGTGACAGATGAATTGGCGGAAATCGAGCCGGCGTATGAAGATGGCAAGGCGAAGCAAGTGGAACTTGCAGACCAAGTTGATAAATGTATTGACCAATCATGTGATGATATTTACAACAATACGCGGTCTACGTTGTCAAACACTATTGCTCGGGTGTCCGAAGCGGATCTGGGTGTCGAGTACCCTGGCCTGTTTTCTGTTTTCCAGTACGCAGAAGACTTGAAACTTGCCATGCTCGACCAAATCTCCACTTCCGTTTCAGATTGTGAGAATTATGCCCGTGAGAAGACAGTTAAGGGTGTTGGCTTCATCCAAAACCTTGGTCTCTTACATGTTGGCGAGGACAAATTTTCGGCGCTCAACTTCCGCGCTGATATGATGTTCCGCCGTAGTCGCCGCCATACGTTTGCCCGACAGGTCGACACTGAAGTGGAAATTTGGGATTTCTTTGACCTTGCTGGGCTGTGGGAGCGACAGGAGAAGATGGCTGGAACAGGCATGGCGATGACGGCTGTGACTGTTCTTGGTGGCAGAGCTTTCAGTGGTATAAGCTGGATTGACAGCATGTTTAGTGCTATGAAGGTCCTTGGGCCCAACACTATGCGACGCTTGTTGGTTCCGGGCATTATTGCTGCTGGTATGTATCTCTCTTCTATTCGGATTATCCGCATCTGCTAATACATCGTAGCCGCATTGACTGCAGCATACATGGTCTCTGCAATCCCAACTACTCTTCCACCTCGTCTTTCACGCAAGCTCGCAACCACCCTCTCTGAAATGGACTACGTCCACTCCAACGCCAATCGTATCTCCTCAGAGGTCCGTCGGATCCTCCGACTACCAGCCGGCAACCTGCAAACAGCCCTGGCGCAAGGCGTGGAAGACCTCGGAAGACGCAAGGTCGAAGTTACCAAGACCAAAGGCGAAAGCGAAGCCGCAGCCAAGTACTTCTCGAATCTCTTCCGGGAGAGCAGCGAGAATAGAAGATCTGTAGATGATATAGATCTCGACGCTCCGCTGCCCGCGGGAATGGGAGCTCAAGGAGTAGTTGCTTGAAGCGAAGGCTATCTACAAAGAAAATCATTATGATGTTGAATGAATTGCCGCTTTTTTCTTATTCTGGCAGCAGATTTATCACCTTTGTTGCTTTTGTTTCTACAATATTCCCCCACTTTGTACAAGTACTTTCGTTTTCTTCTCTTCTCTTCTTCGATACCTTTTTACCAATTCCCCTTTTGCGACTCGTGTTGCTGGATTACGAAAGAGCTGGAAATTGATGTGGTTAGGCTGTTTCTCGTTTTGTTGTTTCAAATGCCGTGCATTCGTTGATGGCGACTACCAGATAGCATAGCATAAGATTCCCATTTGATTGTCTTTACCATCATTCTACACTATTCAAACCGATGGGAGCCATATCTTATTAAAAATTGCGTATACTTTTCATTTCCAACATTTCAGATCTATAGATCGTCTTTAGCTTAAGCCGTACGATATCCCTATAACACCCACAACTCCATCGCAGAAAAACAAGCAAGCCATAACAAACAAGACGCCACTTATGCAATAAACGAGTCAGTAGCTCCCTAAACACCAGGGAGACTGTATGAAACGAAAATTTAACCATCAAGCCGCCTTCCCAGCATTTCTTGTCCTCCTTCCAGTCCCCCATCCTACATCCTCCATCTCCCTAATCTCCCTGACATCGTCCGCTTTTCTCTTGTTCCCAGTATTCAGTTTCCCAGCATGACTCAAGAACTGCTCTCTCATGGCAACAGCATCCGGGTCCTCATAATTTAACTGCGTCATAGCAGGTGCCTCGTTCTCTTCATCCTCTCCCTGGCCCCTTCCTTCTTGGTCTTGGTCGTTGTAAAGGAAGTCGTGATCGTTGAATCGGCCATCGTTCAGAATACCGTTGAAGCTTTGTCCGCTACGACTGTTTGTTCGGGTTGGGCCGTCATTACCTAGGCTTTCGATTGCGCTGCCGCAGCCGTCTTCGTTTAGTGTGTCGATTGAGCTGGCGCGGGAGAACGTGTTTTGCCTGCCTTTTCCGGTGAGGGGTTTGCGGCGTCGGGGATTAGGAGGTGTGTTTTCGTTGTGGTTTTCGGTGGAGTCGGTTGCGGCGCGGGATTTTGCTGCGCGAGCTTGTTTCAGGAGGCCGCTTACTGCTAATGTGAAGGCAGATTGGGGGG
>MVGC01000198.1:0-40850 GCA_003589665.1 Aspergillus sclerotialis | reverse complement strand
CAAAAACTGCTTATGCTTACTCCCGGTTCCTAATCCGTAGCGAATACTACCACGTGATTACTCCACGATTGATAACATCCCAAAGTTGACGAGAAGTACCTTGACTGCCTCAATTAAGAGTTGATTCTTCCGATAGCCTCCTTCGTTCCTGGTTGGGATCTCTCATTTCCTTGATATTCATTTTGAATACAAGGTATTTTGGCTATTGCAGCCATGGGAGACAGGTATCTAACTCTCTCAAGTTGTCTCACTTCATCGCGCGAACGGTTGATGCTGACATTCCAATCATTCAAGTCCTGAAATCTTAGGCCTTCGGCAGCTCTCCAACAACGATGAAGATCGCAAAATACCCTTATCACCACCGGCCACTAACCCGCCTCCATCAATATCGATACTTGCAAGACCAGATCCTCTTTTTGGGCCGGACAGGCCTCTAGGACCGCATCTCACAAATCTACTGGCAGAGTGGCACCAGAAACATCGCTTCGAAGTACCGCCATTTGCGAGTGGGAAATACAACTGTAAGTCGAAATGGAAGGTCTTCGATCGCAATGGCGCGGAATTGCAACTGTCCAGGTTCACCGTTTCACGCCCTCTTCCGTATTATATGATGGTTCTTTATACTACTGATGGATCGGAGAAGTTTGTTGCTTGCGTCGGCAAACAGTCGAAATATGGGACATATCTCGTTGAGTGGTTGGGTACGGAGCAAGGATATGCGGCCGAGAGTTGCGCAGTCCGCGTTTTTGGTCCACAGCCTGAGGATATCAAGTTTTCTCCCGAAATATGGCAAAATGCGCCGGCGGATATAACACCGATCAGACATAAGCTGAAGTCACCTTTCCCGCAATCAGATTTACCGCAACCAACTCCACAAAGGCGACCCCAGCGGTTAAGCGACAGAGCCCAAAATAACTTCACTCCAGTCAATAACTTCCGCGCAGTTAATAACTACCCAACTAATAATCACCAAACCAATAATCATACAGTCAATAACCATCCAGCCACTGCGCCCGTATCCAATGATACGGACTCATCAAGCAGCTATGAATCTTCCGATACGGAATCTTCAGCTGGAGGTGATATCCCATTTTCCGGCGTGCCGGCTACGAAAAAGCGCAAAGTAGACGAGGAACCCTCGATACCAATGAAAGGGCGGGAGGTGGTATTCAAGCTTGTTTGTGATAACTCAGATGCAACACGTGCGTTTACGGTGAATAAGACTTGCCCCGGCAAGGAACTCTTTGCGAAGGCGCGACAATTCTATCGTCTTCTATCTCCTAAAGCTGAAGTGAACATTCTCGCATGTCGGATACCCTCCAAATCTGAACAACGATATCTATATGATGGCGATGACGGTGAAGTTAGCTACTTTATACGTGAAATGAAAAACCTTACGCATATCAGCGGTGATACGGCATTAATCGAAGTGAAATATGTCGTTTAATAATGGGATTTGGTCAGAATGCCAACCGTTGTGACAAAGCAGTTTGTGATACCTGTGGTTATGGAACGGCAATAATTTGGTATTTATGATCTGATGGATATGGCGCAAATCTTTGTACACTATTAGCGTATTTATATTCGAACGATACTTTAAGAATGAACATATTCGAAACCCTCGATCTAGTTATAACTAACATCCTCGTAATGACTAAGCAACATGGGTATACGCGTCTCCGCAGGTACCAATAGCAAAGAACTTCATCACCTCAACTCAATGAAGCCGATCACATTGTGAATCCCATCATGCTCTGATTCTAACTTGCGCACGCTCAATGCCTCGTCTTCCCGACTCTCCTCCTCCTTCCATTCCTCCTCCTGTTCCCGTCGAGACTCATCCCAACCGAGCGGGCGGAAAACCTCCCTTGGAGCAAGGTGCTCTCCCAGATCCAACCAGGCTTGCGCCCGAAGATGCCTATTACGGTCCATCGATTAGTCGCACTCGCACTGCTCCTCCGAATTATAGTGATTCCCTTCGAACACTGAGTGGCCATGGTGCTACCCCCGCTGCTGTCGCGGCTCTCCGCCCACCGCCCGCAGTACCTAGTTCGGGCACCAATGAAAAGGACGGCCGGAAGGTGAGAAACTCAGGGAGACGGAGGAAACGAAAGGGAGCGTGGAAGAAGCTACTCTGGGTGAAGCAGTCCTGTTTGTATCCCTGCGGGACATGGCCGTGTTTCACAATTTGAGGCGGTTCGCATACTGACTGACTGATTCTAGACCCGGATAATTATACCGACACTGAAACCTTTCTTGATCATCTTCAGCGCAATCCGAGGGTACGGCCGTACGATTTTTGGCCGTTGGTTGCTGATTCTACGGTTATTGTACAGCATGTCTGCTCCGTTGCGATTTTCGTGTGTTGCTTTGTCGGCATCGTTCAGGATCGGGTCAGTCCCGTCTCGGTCGTCTGCTGGGGGAGTGTTGGTACGGCTATGGGATGGATTTTGTGGGACTCTTGGGTTTGGAAAGAACAGGAGGAGAGTTCCATCGCGACAGAACGGGCTGTGGAAGCCGACGATGGATCCAGTTCTAGCTCCATGACTAGTTCTGTTAATCAACATGGTAACGGATCTCGTTTGCATTCCCAGAGAAATAGCCAGATTCATGGACTCGGCCTGACAATGTCGGCGGATGGCTCGGGCGGACTACATCGACGAAGCAGCACAGGAGACTTTAACGGCGCACTCGTTCCAGCTTCCCTCGGCTGTCATTCAACCAACGGTTCCATAACCGCTTATCCCTACCAAAGTTCACAGGAAACAAACAAATCCCTTCTCCTATCCTCACGGAACCGCCAACGTCTATCAACCGTTAAATCCGCCTTCCTAATCTACTTCGCATTGCTCGGACTCAGTCCTATCCTCAAATCCCTCACCAAGTCCACCGCCAGTGACTCCATCTGGGCTATGAGTTGTTGGCTACTAATCATGAATATATTCTCTTTCGACTATGGCAGTGGAGAAGGCGCTGGCGCCACGAAATTTCCCGCTTCCCTATCCACAAACGGCGCTGTGATGGCATCTACCGTGCTAGCATCTCGATTACCATCCACAACCCACGTATTCAGCTTAATGCTTTTCTCAATGGAAGTTTTCGGCCTATTCCCTATCTTCAGACGACAACTCCGCCGTATTTCCTGGACAGGACATGTTCTTCTAACACTTGCTTTGGTAATCGTTGCCGGAGGCGCTGTTGGAATTACGTTAAGAGGGGGATGGGCCGCTGCCATTGTTGGCTCTTTCCTGGGAAGCATCCTAACTGCCTTGGCTATGGGCGGATGTTCCTGGTGGCTTATCAGTCTTCAGAAATACAAGAACGTCGTCACTGGTCCTTGGGACCCGGCTCGACCGATTATACGGCGACATTGGGTCTGATTCTCTTTGAGAGCGTATGGTATCTATCTCGCATTTATAATAATTTATAATGTAATATTCATCATTCCATGGACCCCAGACCCACTTTCAGCCATACCTCTTTCCACTCTCCAAGAAATCACATTAAGCGTCCACCGTAGCAGCGATAACAAACTGCCCCCAAAATAAAGGCCATACCCCACTGTAATCCAAATCCAACCACGATTCCTCCGTACAGAACCCCGTCCAAACGCATCCTTCGCAACGAAAACATCACTAAGGACAAACATCCCCGCACCCAGAACCCGCTGGTACAGAGCATTCAACGATGAATCCAAAGGAATCGTAGACGCAGCCGCAGAAAACATAGAACTGATAATGACCGCATACACAGTAACCAACGGCTTCATTTCAGATTCGATAACCAGATCAAGAACGTTCCCAATGGTTGAAAATTGAGAAGGCGGATATATAACCCCTAGCCATTTCGCGATTCCTACCGTTGCTACGAAGGTAGTCGCGAAGATAATCCATGAAACCTCGGCTGAATTTTTAAAGAATGCGACAGTGTAGGCTACATGCGCAATGGCGAAGGCGACTACACCTAGTTGGAACGATAGGGATATGTCACTTCCCTGAGCTTCCCCTTTTGCGTGCGAATTGTGCTGTGAGGACTTGGTAGAAGGGAGGTTATAAAATTCATCCCGCGAGGGAATAAGGAAGAAATCACCGGCTAAGGAGAAGAGAAGCCCAGTGGTGATGAGATAGCGGTAGGGCGTCCATTCCACAGATGGTAGGAGGAGTGGATGACTGAGGAATGCTACAGATGAGAGAATCTTGAATAGACCTGTCCCGATGTGGGATCTAGACTTGTGCTCCGAGAGGACCAGCAATGGGAGTGTGATGAGAAGGAGGGAGGCTCCTGGGTTGTCTAGTGCGTATTGGCTCATGGGAGAGAAATTGGCGGACATTTCGAGTCGGGATGGGTGGGATGTGTTTAATGTGCTCGAAGATAAAAAGACATGCAGCAGAGAAGACAAATAGTGTTGTTGTTGGGAGTTGATAGAGATAGATGCACGTGGAGGACGTTACCTCGGTTGATTTTACACTCGCCAAGGCCTGTTATATCTGCCAAACGTGTACGCTAGTTCTACTACATCATAAAGTAAGTAATGTGAATTTGATGTCCTTTCTAGATCGCCTTGGTCAATTCCAGTAATAGGTGCTATATCCACCAACTTAAAAGAATATTATTACTGCTGTATGACACGTACAAATGGGTTTAGGGTTGCATCATTTCCAGTCATTCAAACTCCCACCACATGTATAAAGGAGAGGAGATCCTCGTAGTTCATATATTTTCTCGTATATTCATTTTATAATTGCATAACTGAAATGGGGAACTTTAATGAAGGACCTTTTCCTCATGGAGTGACCCTGAAGAAATTCGAAGGGACTATCTATAAAACCGAGGATATGGATTTTCGACTAACGAAAATCCAAAAAGAACTGTATCAAGCAATGGGAGTATCTCGACGCCAAGCGACCTTTGATGCAGAAAACGTCCAGACAGGAGAGCCAGTAATCATGAAAATCTGGGCAGAGTATAACAATATTCCGATGCTACAACACAAATTTGCAGCTATAGTCTAATCTTATTGACAGGTCAGACCCTACCCCATATTTGGGCCCTTCTGGTTCTGTAGAACACTACCGGTTATATGGCCTTAAAACATTCTGGAAGTACTACGGTATCAACAGGGTTCATCATTGTCGGGTTACACGCCAGGCTATATTACCCATGCAGAACTCCAACAGGATGATTGATACGAACGTCCAGGCGGATACCTAGGTGTTGTAGTCCTTTCAAAGAACCCTAACCGTACCGTGAGCGCCAGGAACGCAATAATCGCCAGGGAATTAAAGGTAGAAGATCTTAAATTACTGGCAAAACGCTGCGAGGAAATGTTTCGAGAGTTCCGCCATCGAGGGCTTTCCCTCGGAATAAATGCTTTGGAGATGGAATACGAGCCGGAAACTATGAAACCGTATGTTTTTGTTTAAAAAAAAATTCCTGAGTTGTACACGTCTTAGTTACCTGTTAAGTTATGTGTTCGAGCCTCGGACTTTCCCAACAGCGAAACGGCGACCTCGATCTAAATTATTCGAAATGCAGAATATTGAGAAGCTTATCGACGATATGTTGGGTGCGGATATCCGAGAAAAGGTCTTCGGGCGTATGTCTTGGGTAAGAAGACGACGAGTCAGAGTTCGATAATCGTTCAGAGATTGACGATGATTGACTGTTTGTTTCTCGGCTGAATGTTAAAGAGCCTAATAATAATAAGAGCTATAACCCCTACAAAATAGCTGTGTATTTATTAATACTGGTACGTAATATAAAGCGCACTACCTAGACATGAGTCTGGTAGGCGTAGTTTAAATTTCTACCATATAAGGGGTAGAAAAGTACACATGTAATTAGAATCGGACTAGATACTATAAATATAAACTCACGTACCTGTCAATTATAGAGATATAGACCAGGTAATATTGATTAGTAAGACTACTAGTATATGGGGGAGCCCAAGCCCTACGCTTTGGCATAGAATCCTAGTAGACTTTCATCAACGTGTTGGGGTCTACTTGTTAGAATAACCCTAAAAGGGAGCCTGTGACTTCTATTTGGCAGACTATTGTCAGTAATCAATCGCAATCATTGATATATAATTACAATGTGATCTTATTAAAGAACTTTTGTTTTGAATATAAAGGGATTTATATGGTTATTACATTGAGAATATATCCTACCCTCCAGACAAGCCCTAACATATGAATATTATTCTTTTACCAATTCTCTCTAAGGCTTATCCTGTGTAAATGTGTTCATATTAGCTAGTTGTATATATCTTAGTTGTGTCTAGTATTACCGTAGTTATTCGCATTTCCCCTTTCTTTCATCGAGTCGCAAAAATAGATCCTTCTAATCGAGACTTGCTCAAGATATACTCCCCGCTTCCACTGCTTTTCCCAATCGAAAATAGGACATGAACAGCATCGAGAGGCCCTTGGCGCTTACGAGAAAGCAAATTCGGCCTTGCCCCAAGTTCGAGGAAGAGGTTAGGGAAGTTACGCGAGCAGCGCTCCCAATACTCCCAAATCACATCACTATGGTGAACCTGGATGCCTCGATGCCTGCCTGAGAGCCTAAGGGGTAAGGCAGAAAGGTCATGAGAAACTTGTGTTCTTATTCCCAAGCCCCCACCAGTCTCCTTCCTTCCTTCCTTATGTCAATGATTCTCGTCGGAAGGCTACCAACTAGTCATTGGATAGCTTCAATTATAAATTGATTTGAGCTCGTCACAATCACCTTCGACGAGCAAGATGTCATTAAAGTCGCGGCTGAAGACGGTGTGGTTGGACGGGTTTACCAGCACATTGTTGAGCCTGTGAGCAGGGCGCTGGAAGCCCTAGCTCTGCCACGTTTTATCGCCCAGTACCCCAGGTGGGATAGCCCATTCGGATGCGCTGGACCAAAGGTGCCGGACTTCACTATCCAGGATGAAGATGAGCGTGTCAAGGTTGTGGGAGAAGCCAAAACTCCCTGGACCACGGAACTCTGAAACGCGGCGATTCTGAAGCCGATACCCTTGATGTCCTTGGTAGGAAAGTACCCTAATATGATATTCTTTGGAAATAATGCTAATATCCTTGAAGCACAGGTCATCCGGTACATGGATGACTGCTCCCTTTGATACGGCTGGGTTACGACCTATGAGAAGACTAGGCTGGTAAAGAGGCTGAGCGACTTTGAGTTTGCTGTTTCTCCTATTATCCACCGCGACCAGAAAGCGGCGCGCACGAAGATTAGCGCCAGAGAAGCCATCACCGAGACCAGCAACATTGAACCTTGGGATGCTATGCACGACGCGGCCCAGGCTTTGTTGCAGGACAACGACACGGAAGGCCTCAGCGAGGAAACTGCCAAATGCTCAAAACGCCGAATGGGTTACGATGACATTGGTATAAATGAATGATTGGTTCAGAAAATTTATGATGACTACTGGCTTGCTCAGTGGAATGACAAGGAACGGTGCCTACAGCGAATCATTACTGGCTTTATGATTTTTCCATGACGCCCGGGTCAGACTCTGTCGTAGCTGATGGCACTCAGCTTTCTTTTGGCCACGCGGTAGGCTTCGTTGCAAACCCTGTCCATGTCGGCACCCTTCTCCAACATGGTGGACATGGCAATCTTCTTCCTGGCCATCAAGAGCCAGGATGATCCAGGTTACCCATGCTTGGGAGAAGAGTGGTAGGTAACCCTAACACATATCCGTCAGGTTTCTACAAGTCAATCAATCATTTTTGATCATTGCTAATATATGTACACAGACGAATGGATCATATAGATAGGCGAGACGCATGAGACTCTACACTAGTTTAATTTGTAATACTTGAAGAATTTAAAGAACTCGTTATACTTACCCTGACCTCGTTGTAGATGTCTTGATCATGGCCTATGCGAAGGACGATTACAGATTTTTCCTACATGGATCTACATATTGTGTGAGCGCTATGTTAAAGCTAACCAGATAGAATGGTTTTATTGTTCTGATCGTAAACCCCGCTAAGTCAACCGCAACCTGGTGCCAGTGAATGTCTCCTAACCAATGCAACCTCGTTGATCAACCCCCGCAGTCTCTTCGAATTCGGAGAAATGCGATGTAAATCCGTCACAATCTACGTAACAAATGGAATTTACCCGAACGGAATATTGCGATTCAATACCCGCTGTCGATCTGAATATCTAATGGGTATAAAAACGCAAGTTCGCGAATCTTAAGTCAAGAGCAATGACCTTTATCTTCCTTCAAGTAACTTGCGTTGGAGGGAAAGATCATGCTTCTTTTGCTGATACTCTGCGCAACAGCGGCGTCTGCTATCCCTTCCGGTGGCGATTCGCCAGTCTCATCTCATGTTGTTGCGGAGGGGATTTCTGCTGATCACGCTGGAGAGCCAGTCTTGCATCCATTTGTGTCTTTCTCTATCGAGTTTGCTTGGTTCCCGACATATGCTGGTACGTGGAATTTGTCGACAGATTGCCACTTCATGATACGGGCGATAACAATGGCCAGGCAACTCTTCTTCCCCGAATCTGTTTTCGAATCAGCTTTTGGAGAACCTCGGAGATATCCAAGGTGCAAAGCCAATTATTCGAGTAGGAGGACTTACTCAGTTAGTATCTAACTATGCGGCCCTATTCGGGAAGTTAACCCTTAAACAGGGACTGGGCATCGTACGATCCAGACCTGAAGACCGCTATCAACGGCACAGTGATTCCTAGCATATCTACCGATTACCCGAGGATTCTAAGCATCGGACCATCTTTTTTTGAATCGTACTCGACCTGGCCGGATACTAAGTTTATCCACGGTTTTAACCTCGCCCACAATGGCTCAAAGATCAATAACGACCTCCTCGAAACAATTCCTGTAGCCTGTAAAGCGTTAGACGGCAAACTGGCTTATTGGGAATTGGGAAACGAGCCCAATAACTACAAGACAGCGTATCAAGGCGCTTCTAGGCCCAGCAATTGGACGACGCAGGATTACGTTGACGAGTGGCTGTCCAGGACTAGTCTGATTAAGAAGAAGCTGGCGAAGTCATGTCCACATTTAACGAACGCGAAGTATATTGCTCCATCTACCGGCCTGCCAACCGGTATCTTGAATCCGGTTGATGTCTTCAAGCATGGACTGAAAAGCCATCATAATATTGCACTCAATTCGGAGCACAAGTAGGTTTCTCTCCTATTACAACAATCATAGCCCTGTTGATAACTAACATTGCGCAAATCAGCTATATGGGTGGCGCTGATGAACCTGGAGTCACACTTCAGAAGACACTTATGAACCATACGGCGGTTATAAATAGCGTCGAGAACCACCTCAAAGTCATCCGTACTCTGAAAGCCCAAAATCTAGATCTCCCCTACATTTACGGCGAGATGAATTCCTTATATAACCAAGGTCGTCCAGGTCTCTCTAACTCTTTCGGAGCTGCTCTGTGGGGCGTTGACTTTAACCTCTACTCCGCCTCACAAAGCATCCGCCGAAGCCACATGCACCAAGGGAACAACTACCGCTATGCGTCATGGCAACCAGAAGAAACGAATAAAACGAGTATTGGCACAAAGGCGCCGTATTACGGAAACGTTATGGTAGCCGCTATGCTCAAGGGCGCTGATGATGTCCGTGTCGCCACAATTCCTCTTCCTGGAGATACAGAGGCAGCGTACGCAGCTTTTGTTGATGGCCAGGTAGCTCGGCTTGCTGTTATCAATATGAAAGAGTATAACTACAGCACTTCTGATCCGGATGCACGTCGACCTGCTACCAAGTATTCGTTCCGTCTTCCTAATGTGGATGCCCAGAGGAAACTTTCTGTTCAGCGGCTGATGGCTAATGGCAGCAACTCTATTACTGGGATTACTTGGGATGGCTGGTCGTATAACTATAATCTGAAGAAGGGGGCGCCGGTGAGGCTTCACAATGTTACTGTTGGAGAAACCGTTCCGGTGCATCGGCAGGGTTGGGTTGAGATCGAGGTTCCTGATTCTAGCGGTGCTATATTGAGCGTGTAAAGAAGCCTTATTATTGGACTTGTTTTGAAAAAACTTGGAACCTTCCAAGGCTGCTGAGTACCTCAGGTGATATCTAGTTTGTCAAACAGGGGTGTAAAGATCCAAAGGCCTAAGGAATTTTCCTTTTGGCCTAATTTTCAACATAGTTAGGGTTCAGCGCAGCCATAATTGTCAGCAAATCACAGGACCAGCGGGTCTAATAAAGGCTCCTAATTGGTTAATAATGTGGTAGCCGTTTCAGGGGAAACCATTGGAAAACATTGATAACGCTGCCCAAGTAACAACCAAGGGATGACGGCTATGACTTTACTCAGTTACCATATCGAAGGGGATATGTGTTTATCTGCTCGCTATGCCAAGAACGCGTCAGCTGCTTCGACGGGAAATCACCTATACATCTGCCAAGGAAGAAGAGGTTAATATCCTCCATCAGCTAGGATACTATGATAAGCAGATCCAATTTTTTACTTACCTTAACAACAACCGGGACTGGATTAAGAAGGCTATTGTGCATCATCTTAATCTGAAGGCGTCTGATGTACATGTGTCAGATATCGATGATTGGTTGCACGGTAGCTTCAACGTCTGTATTCCTGTCACTGTCGGGACTAGAAGTCCAAAACGTGTGATTCTTCGACTGCCGCTCCCATATAAGGTTGGTGAGGATTTTATACCGGGCAATGGAGATGAGAAAGTCAGGTGTGAGGCAGGGACCTACGCATGGCTCCAAGAAAACTGCCCGGATGTGCCGATTCCAGAATATATGGGTTTGGCCTCTCGACTGATGAAACTGTATAAGACACATGCCCTATTTCTCCTTACTCCGCTAATTGATATCAGTTTACTCGCTTTGAAAACTTGCCCCTGATTAAGCGGTGGATTCAATATATTCGTCTCTGGGCTTTCTCATGGCTACGGCATCCGATGCCATCTAAATACGTACCCCACACACCCAAAGGCGAGCGTACTCTTCAATGTAGCTATTTACTTCTTGAGTATATTGAACCAAGCCGGAGAAGTATGCTTTCCGACACATGGGCAGATAACATGCACGATATCAAACTACGGAGGAATCTTTCTCGCGGCCTTTCTCGCATTTTATTACGCATCAATCAAATTCCACTTCCCAGGATTGGCTCGTTTATTATCGACCATAGAGGATTTTTGGTTTTAACGAATCGGCCACTCTCAGTCAAATTCAACAGTTAGAGAACGAGAAAATACCTACAGGCATACAACGAGAGTATATATACTCAACTGTCGACTCATACGTGGCTGATATACTAACATTACACGACAACCGTTTACGGCACCAACCTAACGCAGTGAATGATCTTGGAGATTGTGTATTTCAGCTATCCTCACTCTCGGCGATGCGAACAGTATCTAATTCATTCCTGCAAAGAGAGTTGCGGCGAGGGCCGTTTGTTTTCTCCTTGACAGATATGCGTCAAAGCAATGTTTTCGTTGATGCAGACTGGAATATAACATGTTTAGTGGATTTGGAGTGGGCCTGCTCTCAGCCCATTGAGATGATTAGATCTCCTCACTGGTTGACGAATAAGGGTATCGATGAGTTGGTGTTACCCGAATACGACGAAGCGCGAAGGGAATTTATGGATGCCCTAATTGCTGAAGAAAAAGCCATAGTGACGTCGAAAAAGCGAAACTTCCCACTACTCTCGGACGTTATGAATAGAACCTGGGAAGCAGGGACCTTTTGGTATACTCTGGCTCTTTCAAGGCCCTCTGGCTTGTTCACGATTTTTCAGCAACATATTCGCCCACGGTTTTGCAAAGACTATATTGAAGAGTTTCACTTGATTATGTTTTTTCTCTGGGAGAAGAATGTAGCGCGCATTGCAAGTCGCAAAATTTCTGATAAGAAAGATTATGACAAGGATCTTCAACTGGAGTTCGAGGCTTAAAATGGATGACATGAAAATTCCATTGTATCAACAAGACCCTTTATTTGTTATTTGTATTTCGCTCCTGTTGGAGATGGTCTTCAATAGCGCTTCCCATTGCTCGCATTCCCCTGTCCGCTTGATATTCCTCTCGTTTCGTCCTCGCAGCTGCACCCTAACTGCTGAGTCGCACAGTTTCTGACATCGGTCTTGACTTCAACGGTGGCCTCTTTACCTTGGCCTTGCTCCGATGAACCTTTCTTCGCCATTTCAGGGAGTGGTAATGATGATCATCTATACTGTAATCAATAGGTCTTGGATTAGTTAAGACGTAGTCTGGGCGTAGTATCAAACGTTTGGACTTCTGTAGCACAAAGTAATGGGCTCCCCACGGGGAAGTGGGTCACGTGGGGTTGATCGGAGCGATGACCGAGAGGACTGCTGATAATTCTCCTTGCTTTCTCCGAATTTATTCCCTTATATTTATTGTATCTTTACTTTGAACGTTAATCCCATTCCTATATGATTCCATATGCCTCCTTGGAAAAGGGTGAGAACGGGTATGTATGTCCTTAACCATGGACTGTGAGATCTCCGACTGACAGTTGCTTACTTGTACAGGTTGTTGGACTTGCCGTCGGCGTGGATACCGCTGTGACGAGGCAAAACCAGCATGCAATGCTTGCACCCGACTGTGTATTCCTTGCGAGGGATACGGTATTCGCTTGAGATGGCTTCCTCCAAGCTTGAACTTGCGAGGATCGGTTGTTACCAAAGCCAGTACGCCAACTTCGAAGGCCGTCCTCCGTGATGGGCCTGGATATCAACCTAGTAATCCCCAAATACCCATTTCATCTTCCTTACCGTCAATGCTATCAGACGAGCAAATGTTTTTGTTACAACACTTCTATTACACAGTGTCTGGTCTATTATCGAGCACGTATGACACATCAATTAACACCTACTGTCGGGTAATCCTTCCGATGGGGATGTCATGCAATTTGTTGCTGGATGCGATTATGTCTGTATCCGCAACCCACCTGGCGACACGGTATGAGTCGTTCAGGATCCCCTCCATATTGTACAGGGATCGCGTGTTAAATGGCTTGATCAATTCGATTCACGCCCAGGATGGCTTTCAGATGACCACATTGGCGACGATTATCATGCTAAATATTCACGAGGTATGCTTTCCAATTAGCTGGAACCGACAGACAAGTTTCTCTATCATATATAGCGAGCGTACGGACTGAGCTTGACCTTTTCCTAGGTATTCGAAGCCGATGCTGAGTCTTGGGTGAAGCATTTGAAGGCCGCCGGCACTTTCGTCCGGAACTACCTGCAGAAATGCGAAAATCCCGATACATCAACCCGCATGCTATTCGATATGTATATTTGACAAAATTCCCTTGGCGATGCATGTGGATGTTAATTTGTTATTTTTAGATTCCTATACCATAACGCCCTCGCCCTAATCTCTACGAAACAGTCCGACCTCTTCATGGAGTACTATACAAGCAATAGTTGGTGTGCTCTCAAGGACCGATCGGCGTTTCTCGCCTCCGTTGATACTCTGCTATCGCTCGTTGCTCGTCTTTCAGTGTTTGCAACGAACCCAAACGTATCCAATTCCGATAGCGAGCGTAACCCAGAACTCTCCGTTATCCATCGCAAATTACAACTCTGGTCTCCTCCAGATGACATTTCTGATGATGCTCGTAATACAGCAGAAGCCATGCGACATGCTGCACTCCTGTACTACAACCAACTGGCCTGTCCATTTGGCGCATCGAATGCGGTCATAACAAGCTATCAAGCCATTATTGACCATTTACGGGAAATCTCCATTTTCAGCCCGGCAGTTGCCAGTCACTTATGGCCATTGTATACGGCTGGTGCTGCTAGTCGACATCTTAATGGAACAAACGATGACCGAGAGTTTATCAGCAATCGACTGTCGCAGATGCAGGCGTCGAGGAGCATTAAAAGTATTGACCGTGTACGCGAATGCTTAGAGAAGCTCTGGCTTGGCTCTGGAGCGGAAGTTGATTCTAGAACATCGCTGGTACTTTTCTAACAACTTCGACATTTGCTAATCCTTCTTTAATTCACTCACTTCCGTACATAACTTGAGGGACAGCCCTAATTGTTCTGGGCACTGACAGAACTGATATAACTTACTTATATCTGCCGACTCTGTTGATTACTACATTTTCGCACAGGTCCATGGTATCACTGTTTCTGAATATCCCATAATGTCTTCTCTACATCTTCAATGGCACCACCCTCGGCTGGCTGACTTCTGGGTTTTTCTTCAACGGCTTGCTCCTCGTCTTTTACCTCCGTGTTCTGCAACCGCCAGATAAACACCGGTAGCGCAAAGAACATTCCACCAAACATCAGAGCCCAGCTTGAAGCGAAGAGATTTGCGAATGGGAATTTGTCCTATGTTAGGTATCAGCAAGTCTACTCAGACTATCATAGGTAACAATCATTGGTGAGGAGACCACGGAAAACACACCCCGTCTAATGCAGCAATAACTGTAGCGCCGGCCGCCTGGAGCGACTTGTAAAAACCGGCGTAAAAGGCCAGTTTCTCTGGGTCGTTGGTGAGTGCGCCCATAACATAATAACAGTATGTCTGCCAGATGGCGTCGAGGAAACCATAGAACATGTACAACTGCAGTCACGGTCAGCCTGTTCTTGGCCCAATTAAGATCCAAATGGGATAAGAATTTGCTTACAATCAGGTACCAGGTATAGTTGTGATCGAATATGTCCGCCTCGGGACTCTTCTTCGCGCGGTCGGTTTTGAGCAGAAAGGCAACACCTCCTCCCCAGATAGCATTCAAAATGACGAAAGTGAAACCCCATCCTATCCACAGTCGGGTCCGTCGGGTGAAACGTGTGTTATCTAGAAAGAGCCCAAATAACCCGGCCCCAACCACCTGGGAGATCCAGTACCACATGTTGTTGAAGGCCCGAGTCCTGGTGTTGAAGTAGTAGGAATTCATATCTGGGAAGAGGTCAGCCGAGTGGAGTTCAATTCCCTGACAAGCGAACTTTCAGGACAAACCGTTGAATTGATAGGTATAGAACCAGTTTGACGCGAAAAACATTGGGAAGAGAAGCAAAATCCACGGATCAGTACGCAGCGTCGTGTACAGGCCGATAATATGGGCTTTGAATCCCGGATGGACAACTTGATGCACCCTGGTATCATCCCGACGGAGAACCCTGTCGCTGGGAACCAGAAAGCAGGCTAGAAGCGCTCCAACGCCCTCGAGCACAATAAACGCGGCGTAAGTTCCATCTGTCACTGTCCCGGAGCTGTTATCCCAGTTCTGTCCAATTGGTATAGCTGCTCCGATGACTGCTCCTAGGTTGAAAAGAAGCCAAGTGACTGCAATGGCTCGTCCTTTTTGATTCTCCGTTGGGTACGACTGGGGTGGGAACCTCCTGTTAAAACCCGCTTTTCTCTAGGAGGTACACTCGACCTACCATCATAACCACGCCTTGGGCACACCATAGGAAAGCCGCACAAAAGCCCAGAAGACAACCGGAGAAAATAACAAATCCTTCGTTCTTGGTATGATTGTAGCAGAGAAATGCCGCGGAATACACCAGATAACCAATACCACCGATTGCCATGGTCCATTTATTGCCACTGGAAATGCATGATCAGTTTCAAAAAAACATATACCGGCAATGCGTTCCTGTCTTCACCTACATATGGTTATGTGCAATACCAACGACGAACCCGACAACGGCAAAACACGCGTGCAAACCTTCGGCAGCTCGGTTTTGTACGGTCGCATCGACCTGCCCGGCACCGCCCAGGCCAGTCAACGCATTGTACATACTGAAGCAACAGAGAGAATAGGAAGCAGTCAGCTCAAGACAATAATGAAACCGTCTCAGTGGCAACGGAAGCTCGACTGTTAGATCAGTGGGCCGGCTTACCCCGGATTCAGAAACATAATAAAGCCCACGACGACAATTTGAACCATCGCCGACGAATACCGAGGCACCTTGATGCCTAGTATGCTTCTATCACGTTGCCCTTCCAGCACGGCGGCTTCCTGTCTGTTCTTCTCGGCTGGCAGAACGATATTAGTTGGGAAAAATTAATAACGCGATTGGTGAAGAGGCACTGGAAACACGAACCATCGTATGGCTGCACCTCTTGCATCTCCATTTTGTCATTCATATTTACCAGCTGCAACTGCCACTCGTTCTTACACTGTGGGAGTGACATACATCGGCTGACATCACCCCGCTTTTATATGCTTCCGTGTGCAGGTTTTGTGGCGGCCGATTACTCGCCTTTCTCAAGGAGTAAATAGAATTGGGGCATTGATAGTCGATATCGATAGACTTTTAGGTCCGCCCTTACATGAGCGGAGAATCGAGGGGATTGGAGATCCATGACCGCTCTATTGGAGCTCTATCAAAGACAAGTGGATCCTAGCGACCGCGATCCCGCTATACGAGGCCACCAACTAACCAGTCAGGCTGCGAACTGTTACTGCTGCCAATTAGGGTTAGCGCAGTTACCATATCTGGGGGAAGCTCGGCGTCCGCTCCCGAAGAGCCAATCACCGATTACTGTCGGCTCCCCGCATCCAGGCGCATGGGTACCTAGGCAGGTACTCAAAACTGCTCTTGCTCAGTGTGGAAAGTCGAACAGTCCCGGGAGGGTTAGAGTACTTTGGTAAATGGTCTGAGAGTTTTAGAGCCACTAGAAGGCATATTGGATCTAATCGAGCTCGACTATCTGAACTAGACACTCCAGATGGAATATATATATCTTTAGGCACCTCCCTGAGACGAGCACAACATCTCCTTTACCTTTGATTTTGGTTTAAGGAATAAAACTGTTTTGCCTTTTCTAAAACATGTCTACGGCTCTTAAATCCGAGAAAGAGATCCACGTTGAAATCAGTGACCATGAGCATACATCAGGACAAATGTCTCGCCAAAACATCGAAAAAGCGGTAGTTGCACTGGCTGAACATGGCATTGTTATTCTTGATAACGCCGTGTCGGAGCAGTCACTTGACTACTTGAACGAGAGGATGACCAAGGACGCCAGGTATCTGCGCGAGAACGGTAAAACCCAGTTCAACTACAGCAAGAAGGCGCAGAACATCCTTCAGCACATGGTACCAGAACCTGAGTATCTACTATCGGATATCCAAGCAAACCCATTCGCAGTAGCCGTATGCCAGGCTGTCCTTGGCCCGAAACCCATTCTGAGGTACCATAAGGCGAACACGAATTTCCCAGGGGAGAGTCGCCAGCCCGTTCATTCCGACGTCCACTATGAACATCCTCGTGCCTGTTTCGCGCTCGCGGTAAACACGGTCTTGATAGACTGTTCGCCTGAGAACGGATCAACCGAATGCTGGCCAGGAACACACCTGACCACACGATTTGCCGACCAGAATGGCATGAACGGCATTTTCCCGCATCTACTAGAGGAGCGTGCCAAGGTGGTTCCTCCCTTACAACCAAGTATCAAAAAGGGAGGCCTCATCATCCGCGATATGAGACTCTGGCACGCCGGAATGCCCAACAAGACGGCTGACGAGGTCCGGGTCATGCTTAACCTCATATACTTTGCTGATTGGTACCGTTCTCCGATGAAGATCAAATTTCCGAAACAATCTGAGTCGCGTATTCGACAACTGGAAATTGAGAGCGGGACTGACATTGCGGCTGAGTATGTTGACAATCTCGACTATTTGACTCTGGGTCACACGCATGACTTCGGGCAGGATGATAAGAGGGAGGAGTTTGGAAGGAATCGAGAGTAATCATGGAATTCGCTCTTGAGAAATACCAGGTCGTATCGATTCGGTTCTGCCACTTCTACCATGACGGCAGCTGATGCACCAACAACACTTGCACTTGAATAACTAGTTGAATATATCCTTCAATATCATAAAGAACATTTAATAAAGCGAGCGGTTGCCGTATAGGCGCTCATTATACTAAGTCAGTTGGCCTACAATTGCAATTCTAAGTTCATAGCGTTGGAAAGCTGTGTGCTATCTCACTGTGGCCTTAGTTTTGAGCTTGAGACTTTAATTAAAATTCATTATCAGGTCCTTATACATTATCACTCTGTTATATAAATATATATCTGACCGCAGAGAACCCCCAGCCCCAGAGTTACGTTTATCGCTCAACAGGAACTCACCTTGCTCTCACGATGCCAGAATCTGGCGTGCCTAACCACTGTGTCACTGATAGTGTCGCCGTGAACGACTTTGCTACGCTTACTATCATGTCCAACGCAAATCTATTTGATATACACTTGGCTCGAGCAGATATTCAGGGGACGCATTTTGAGACTCTGTATGAACAACACCTCGAAAAATTTACTACGAATGACGAGATTATAGCGCATGAGGACGACCTGCCTGAAGACGAAGAAGAGTTTAATGACTTTTGCGACTGGCTGATCGAGCCATGTGCAGTACAGATTCGGCAGCCTGCACCGGAATTGCACGGCGAGATTACTCTTCAGCACTTTGCCTTCCCAAAATCACATTCCCTTAAACTTGTACCAGATGGGAACGGCCTTAAAGCTATACACATTAAGAGCAGCTCATTCAAGAATAGTCTGTCCACAGAACCTATTGGGAAGTTATGCTTGCCATCGTCTATTCGGCGTATATGCGCGACACAAGCTTTAATCTTCCCGGATCCCAGTGGCACTTACGATTATACGTGTGATGTTCCTCGACGTGTTTACGTGACCGGGCAAGAAAAGTTTTTCAAGCCCATTACAACATCGAAAGACTTTGAACGGGAGGTCTTGAAGTTGAACCGCATGATCGAGTTTGACTTGCCAGGACGCATAAATGTTCCAGAGCTGTTTGGTATTGTCGTCTCAGAAGATGGATTGTCGGCGATTGGGATGCTTCTGAACTGAATGCCTTTTGGATCGCGAACACTTTGGGACGAAGAATTTCGGCAAATGAAGAGCATGCATCCTAGGTGGGAAGCGCAAGTTCGCGAAATAGTCAAACAGCTACATGCTGTTGGCATTGTGTGGGGTGATGTGAATCCAGGGAACATAGTCGTCGATTCAGAGCTTAATATTTGGGTCGTCGATTTTGGTGGAGGGTTTATTGATGGATTTGTGGACTCAAGTCTAGCGGGAAAAGAGGAGGGCGACCTAGAAGGTATTAGGGGAATCTTCCATCTTTGGATTAGGTCAAACGATACCTGAATCCATATTTGTCTATGGTGTATCTATTATCAGACTGAAGGTTTCTTGGGTTGTGCAAACTCATGGCTAGTGAGTTCCCAAGACGCAACTTAGTTTTGTAAGTATTATCATTTCTAGTGCGGCCGTTTAATGGTTGACGTGTTTTGACTAGCATTCTAAATCCCGTCTCAAATGGTTCTGGTGCTACAAACCTGCAGGAGAACCGCAGACTCCCTCCCCTGCTCCGCGTGGACACATTGCCCTCTCTGCCATGTCTCCGGTTGTCATTTAGGCGCAATATACCCTCACCGGAATACCCTTTCTTCCTGAGAGCCTGGCAAACATAGTCCCCCTCGAGAGATAGGCAGGAAGGTAGCTTTATAGAACATATACCACGATACCAAGCGGCGACGACACGATTTCCCGATGTGGCACGCTAAACCGTATCGGACGATTCTACGAAATACAGAAATATTCGAGAAAAGAAGTTCCAGAAGTTTTATAGCTACGTAATCTATAAAGCTTCACTTGGACTTGTTTTATACTAGTATGTATAGCATTAAGCATGCATTTATCGTTACTTTCCAGACACCCGAAACCTGCTTGTTTGAGACGGGAGGTCTTATGCAAGACGACGTCATAATCCAGGTTTCAAGCTTCCCTGAAGTGGGCTATGCAAAACACTCGTCTGGATTATCAGTTCTTCCTCCGCGCTGGTCAAGGGCTTTTGTCCTTTTTTTAGTAAAGATCGGAGATCAATGCTTCCTAAATGTTCCTTCTGTTCGTACGCAATTGACGTCAGACTGCGAGTGATGATGAATTCATAGATTCGTCAACCCCACTTCGATCGTTGATAAGGACCGAGGATGTGTGAGGGATGATGTTTCTGGTCTCTTAAATATATTTCTGTTCGCAATTGAAGCCTAGAAGAATTTTTGTTGCTTTTTGCTCTCATTGACGATTTTTGGGGGAAAACATTTTGAGAGTTATTTAAAAGCCCCTACAGATTGAATAGAGTCGTCTTCTACCTTGTGCACTCGGTATATTAAATTCCCCCGAAATTACAGCAGGCAATTGTATACATCTTCACGTTGGAGAGCGTTACTTCCTTAAATTGTAGAAACAAAAACACACCAGCCATGGTACGCATCCTCTTACCCGAACCGCAATCCACATCCGATCCAACCATGGAACGGAAATCCTAAAAGTCCCAAGTCACTAATAAACAAGCAGAAGCTCCCAATCGAATTCACTGCAAAAATGCTCGAAGCCCGTCAGTCCTCCGGTGACTGCAACTGTCTTTCAGCCGGCGCCATAGCAGGAATAGTTATCGGTTGCGTCATCGGAAGTTGGTTACTAGCATGGATGATCAAGAATGCATTCTACCAGCCTCGAAAGGACCGCAGTTATTATTATACTCGGGATGAGAGGCCTCGACGGTCATCGTCTTATGCATACCGTGAGAAACCGTCGCGGGGAAGACGATACAGTTCTATTGATAGGCCGGCGAAGGTATATCTTAATGGGAGCTAAGCATTCTGGTATTTTGGGTGGGATTTTGAGTCTTTTTTGAGATATCCATGGACATTGGGAAATGGGGTTTGAGGAAAAAATTTTGGGAATGGATAATGCTTTATGGATGATTTATGGATGGGATGATTCATGTTATCATGTACTTAATGACTTTTGTTTCATCTTAGGTTCATTTGGACAGTGTTTTAGGAATGTTTGCAGCGTAATGAAGATATCTTTTATCATGAAAAACTGTGCCTGGACTCTGAATATGCAGTTAGATTGAATCCTGACTACTTCGGTTCCAAATTGCTAGATATCGACGCCATCCCAATGCCGGAGCCATGCAATCCAATTATCATGCCAGTGTCGAAGCCCAGAGGCTCAAGCTAATATAGCTGACCACTCAGATGAGCAGGACCCAGTAAGCTATTAATCACTTTCAGTGCATTGGTCTCATCGTCCCATTCCCGCAGGGGATAAGCCCAAGTAGCGCTTTTCTCAGGCGTGACGGCCGTTGGTAGTGCAGCGAAAATAGCAGCATATCTACCCGGGTCTTGTTCATCACTTCTGGATTGCAAGGAATAAAAGGGCGAAACTCCGGCGGTAATGGCCCTAAAAGCTTCCGACAGCACTTACCAAAAAGGTGATAAAAATAGTGAAGTCTGAAGAAAAGATCATTTATATCCCTCACCTAATAACCGAATAATGATCTAGCCGGAGAGACAAAATCAAATAAATAATGCCACTAGGGGAAATATTGTTCTGCTGGTATTACTCCTATTTGTTGTAGTATTTTCTTTCCGGGTACTGATTACTGCCTACAGTAGCAGTCTATCAGTGCTGTTACATCTATCACCAGTAGATATATCCACTGTATCTCAGAACCCTCGGTTTGTCAAATTATGGCTAAGCTCCAAGCTTTCTAGATGGTGTTCCAGGAAAATATTAATAGGAGTACATTGCTTTTTCTGTATTTGACTATATCCTCAGAGCAGGTAAGTCCTCCCTACTTCGCAATTCGTCAACAAGTCTAACAAAATTCTCATCTCCTTCTGCCGCTAGCTGCTCGAATTTTAACATATTCGCTTTTAGCCAGTCGCCATCTTCACCAGCCTATATTTCATAGAAAAATTAGTTACCTCTAAGTGAGAAAGCTACCTACATAGGTAATAGTCACTTACCCTAGGTAAAGCAAATCCACTCTCCACTCCTGCCGTAATAGCATCCATAACAAATACTCTATTCAACACTTTCTCCCTAGACCCCTCCTCGGCTGAATTGATGATTCTGTCCCAGGCATCCACAATTTGATGTGCCAAATCATCGAAGTCCGCTTTTTTTCTTGTCCCGCCTGCTCGGACATAGGCAAAGATGCGATTGACGTCACACTGATATAGAGACATGTGAGCAATCTTAGAGGATTATAGTGTTCGAGAATAACGTACCTCTTTTCCACCCACATAATTGCGATGGTCCTTGGAGTCTGTGAATCTAATATTCACGAAGAGGCTCGGAGCTGCGAATTTACGAGCATGGATACGCGTTATGGCTTGTGCGAGCTCATCTCGTTGGGATTTTGGTAAATTGAAGGCATGTTCAATTTCGTAAAAAGGCATTTTGGCCTCGAATGGTTTGCAGGTCTTGAGATTCTTAATTATGATAAAGTACAAGTAAGATGGGGAGGAATTGTAAGAGTCGAGTGCCGTCATATTATACGTCATATGTTTTCCAGTAGTGGGTTTGGTTTTGATAACCCTAAATATGATTATGACGATGATGGGAAAGGCACCCGCGACAGCATGCAACAACTTCATTTTCCCAGACTAGGTAGTACAAGTCTGGACTGGAGAGATATAAGGAGATGATTCGATCCTTTTGTCTTTGCGATTGAATGTTGAGAGTGATCTATCTGTGTTGAAGTTGCTCGACTGTGTTATCTAATGTACAGTACTTCTTGCTCCATGTAGCT
This sequence comes from Aspergillus sclerotialis, assembly GCA_003589665.1. NCBI lineage: Eukaryota > Fungi > Ascomycota > Eurotiomycetes > Eurotiales > Aspergillaceae > Aspergillus > Aspergillus sclerotialis. Next base: position 18,232 of record MVGC01000198.1, on the reverse strand, counting down.
CGAAGGAACCTCACAGTGTATTAAGTGGTCACTTTCGATATTGAAATGGAATCATGGTGGACATCCTGAAATAAAAGGAGTTAGTATAAGACTAAAGAATTGGTAGTAATTACTGAGTGAAGGAAAATACATCATTCTCCAAATGAAGATGAATGCTGGACTTGAACAGCTTATATTTGGGTTTCAATACATGAGATGTGAAAAGTTATAATTTGTGAAAATGCAAAATGATTGTACCAGATCCTTTATGTCCAACCTAATTTCATCCGGTTGCCTAATGACCGCAGAAATGCGATTGCCCTCCAAGAGCTAGTTCTATCAATGATGGGAGGTCAAAGACAATAGATGGCGATCATTGCATTTCGAGCGAATATTCCAAGAGCTGCCATTCATGGTGACTCGAAGTATACCAGAAGTAGGTCGGTGGTTATCCATACAGTGTCGCGGACAAACGGCACTGTTACCTTGAGTCTTTCCCAGAGTGGGAATATACAGGCTGGATCACTGTTGGCTAAGCGATGGGTATCATTAAGGGGCATCAAACCAGTTTAAATGGTCATTTTCATCCTTTGGGAAGGACCAACAATGCCGGAGACATTCCCCAAGTAGATGTTTGGAGCACTGACGTCATTTCGAGGTATTTTAGTCCTATGCCCGACAGAAGTTAATACCGGGTAGAACAGATCTAGTACATTGTCAGTTCTGACGTCGAAAGTTGTCTGGAACTTGGTCCGATCCCAAGGGATGTAGCTGAATGTGATCGGTTGACTCTGGAAGTAAATAAGGGTTGGGGCCATCACCTATTTGGGAAATGACCCAGCCGGGGTCAGATTATCCTCACTGGGTCATTGAAATCCGTCGAATAGGTCTAGGATCGGCAATCATATTGGCAGGAATAGCCCCTCTTCTCCATGCATAAGCATATGCGAAATCAGTAAGACATGGTGGATGGCCGTCGTGCGTAATTTGCATCTATTTGGATAACTACTGCAGGCTGCGGGGTCGACCCACCATCACTTATGCTGATGCGCCCTTTGGGTATCCGATCGCTGATACTTCATTCAGGCTTTCGAGGGCCATTTGAATATTTAATAGTCAACGACCGCGGCTGCCTAACGCCGTGTCTGCAGTGCGTCCCTCATCAGCCTTCTATTAAACAATTGATATGTGCGCCTACAGTGCCAGACTCTCCAACGATGGTCACGTCTATACCAAGAAGAATGGTCTGGTCGGGGGTCTGCATACATATGCTGTCATTCAACCCGACTGCAAGACTTACAATGCCGATGATGGCAATGTCTGGGAGGCGATCATCATTGGTGCCGGCTACGCTGGTCTGGTTGCCGCCCGAGACCTTGTCAAAGCTGGTGCGTGATTGTCACTCTACCGGTCTTATCACACTACATGCTAACATCTGCTAGGTAAGAGGACTCTGCTTCTTGAGGCTCGCGACCGTATAGGTGGCCGAACCTGGAGTGCCGAAGTCGATGGCACGACTTACGAAATGGGTGGTACGTGGGTTTCGCATGTTCACGGTCGTTTATTTGCAGAGATACAGCGCTATGGTCTCCAGGACGAAGTAACTATGACACGTACCCCAAACGGCGGATGCTCCTATTTTACCCTCGATACCGGCTCAGGATCGCGAAGGTTCAGCCTCGACGAGGCTGGGAAGATGACGGCTCGGGCTTGGAGAATCTTTATCAATATTGATGGCAATGAGGGTCGAGATATCTGCCCGCTTCCCTACTCCTCTCTCGGAAACCTTCGAGTCTCCTTCGACCAGATTAAAGCCGTTGACCAGCTCTCCTGCCGTGATCGTATTGAGCAGATCAGGCACCTCCTGAGTCCGGACGAGCTTGCACTTATTGAGTCGCTCGTACCGCATTGCGCTGGTGGCTCAGTTGAGAATGTAAGCTTCCTCGAAATGATCCGTGCTCAAGCCCTCCAGGGCTACAGTCCCGAGACTTTTGACGAGATCTGGACTATGTATAAAATTCGCGGTGGTCAGTCTACACTTGCCCGCCGTATCTTTGATGATGCCGTCAATCTTGGTCTTCAGTACTCTTTCAGAACTCCCATTAAGTCCATCGTGGAGAATGATGGTATTGTTTCCCTTACCACTGCCTCTGGCAAGGTCCATCGTGCTAGACGCGTCATTAACACTATTCCAATCGCTGTCCTCCCGTCCATCTCATTTGACCCCCCTCTCTCACCCCTCCGCCAGGAAGCTCTCAAGATAAACCAGGTTTGCTACCTCACCAAGATCCACGCTGAGGCTGAGGGTGACCTCCGCGGTCTCCGAGGATGTACCTGGCCCGGCGAATTTCTCTACATCTATGGTGATGGTTTCTGCGCTGGTGGCAAGTCTACCCGCATTACCTCTTTTGCCGGTGACAATCGAGGTATACTTGACCCGCTTAAGGAGCCGGAGCGCCTGGAGCCTGCCCTGCAACGATTCCATCCTATGAACCTCAAGAAGGTAGTCTTCCATGATTGGGTCGCCGACCCCTATGCCAAAGCCGGTGCTGCCTGGTATCCCGCGGGATTTCTGACCAACTACCTTTCCGAGCTCCAGAAACGCCACGGCAACGTCCTAATGGCTAGTGCCGACTGGGCCTCCGGGTGGAGGTCTTTTATTGAGGGTGCTGTTGAGCAGGGTTCCCTTGCGGCTGACACGGTCATGAACGAACTTGGTGTTCGAGGTGCCAATCCCGCTCCCGACTCCTTTACTAGTATATAAGCCGGGGAAGTAAGAAGATATAAAAGCGGCTTACTTTATTGGGATATGGGTGTATAGATCAACCAAAAGGCACTGCAAATACCGCAACCGGTCGCACCATGTTTTGTTGAAGAAGAACAGTCCCAGTCCTAAGGTCCAGTCTATGGCAGTCTATTGATGGAACGAGGCACCATGGCTGCTGCCACTGATGTAAGCGAAATTCAATCTCATCAACTTAAAGCCAACTTTATTTGACGAGGTATACTGGAACCCGGAGGTTAAACAGGAAGGTGTCTTGTGGGTTTGGATGTGGAGTGTAGCCCTCACTTATGCTTCAGACTACCCGATTATCGAGGGGTAGGGCTTTCCCGTCATGGGCTCTCCTGGTAGTCGCCGGGACTGTTCTCGACGAGTTTGAGCCACAAAGCTTGTATTTCTAGGGAGACTAATTTTAGCGACTCTTACTGTCGATTCTCCCGCTGCGTATGGGGAACACTATGATGGGAGGGGCATATTGCTTTGATGAAGATGGGGTTCTTATCGCTAATTTTGTCCTGGAAACTGTCGTAGGGTATGCTTGAATTTTTGCGTGATACTTATTTCAATAAGGATAAAAGATCTGTTTGCGGTCGGGACATATGTACAGCGCTTTATGCAGTCTCTGTAGTACTAGGAGTAGTCCCAGCCAATGCATTTACACCAAGCAATTTAAGGGCTATCAAAATTAATTAACAAAGAATTACAGCCTTCCATCACTAAAAATATGTTTCAAAGGTATTGTCTTATACTTTCTTCAGTCATTAATTGCTTTCTTTACCGAATTGGTGAGCAGAAGTTGGATCTCGTGGGTATGACAGGCAAGGGCTACCTAGCCACAATACTCTTTTTAATCGAGTCTGAATCTTCGAACAGTCTGTTGCAACAATAAGAAAAAAATTAACCTAAGAGAATTAAGAGCTAGCCGCGGAAAATACTGTGGTCGCACAGGGCACAGAGTAGGGAAACCAGGGGCGCTTCTATACCCTCCTAATCTATATCCAGATGACCACCTAGCCGACCAGCTAGTTGGAAAAAAGGCCAGGATCCTTGACTCAAACCCACCTAACGGTTCTGGGTCCCTTGATCCCATCCGGTGCAGCCCTCAAGAAATCATCACAGCGTTTAGACTAAAACAAGGGTAGGATAGTTGCGTTAAATACAAGGGTTAACGAATTAATATGCAGTGAGAAATTCTCCCAATCCAATAGCTTTCCTAGATTTAGGCTTACCTATGTTTTGCTGGTCAATGTGGCAGTTGGAATGCAGGCATCGTTTGGTATGCAGGACAAACATCGACAACCACACTGAAACGGACAATGAAAAAACAAAGGGTCCAAAAAGCCAAATTGCCTTGTTTTATAACCTTTTAAGTATGAAACACTTTGATCACACGGTGGCTTTATAAAATCCTGGATAATGCCGATCAACAATGACCATCAACTGCGAGGTAGCTGAGGAAATGAGCCCCCATCAGCTTATCCTATATATGGTGATCTGCTTCCAGAATGTTGCTAGCACAAATTACTTACCTTAGCTGGCAATTTCCATACTCAAAGCCCCAGATGGTGAGCAGATCGGAGAATGGAGACGTATCAAGTCTGATATACTTCCATTTTTCGCGACTCAAGAAACTTTAGGGGGTTTCCTTAATGACGGAACCTGCTGTTTGTTGAGTAACCTTGTTCTTTTTTATACCTGTCAGGTGGGCGGGTCATTAAAAGGCCTTGTTTTGTTGACAAGGGGAGCTCTGTCTTTGTTCGCTTTATATCTTGCTTTCGTTTCTTCCCTTTCGCCTAGTCCCCTTTAAGAAGTTTCCTTCCTCTATCCCACCCTACTTTTCCCTGGTTGCCTTTTCCAAGTACATCCAAGATGGCTTTCAAGCTTCTAGCCATCACCCTGATGGTCATTCAATGCGTGGCGGGTTTGAGATTCGCCATGTATATAGACCAGTAAGCGTTACTCCTACTTCGGACACTATGAGCCACATCTAACAACTGTCAGATATCACACGAAGATTCTTCCTAGCGGTGAGCAGACCGCGGGGATCACTCATGCCATAATGGCCTTCGCGAAATCGACTCTATTCAACTCCGATTCTCCTCAATCATTTACTCCCTTCGAACCAGTTTCTAAAATGCGCAGCCGCTTCTCAAAAGACACAAAAGTCATGATTGCTCTTGGCGGATGGGGAGATACATCTGGGTTTTCAGAAGGAGCGAAGACCGAGGAGTCTAGAAATCGGTACGCGAAGAATGTAGCGGCGATGTTGAAGGACCAAGACTTTGATGGAGTTGGTATGTTTCACGATCTAACCTTACCAGTAAGCATACCAACTAACTGTGAATATAGATATCGACTGGGAATACCCCGGCGGAAACGGAGAGGACTACAAGCAGGTTCCAAATTCCAAGAAAAAATCCGAAATCGAAACCTATCCGCTTTTCTTAGAAGCCATCCGCAAGGCAATTGGAAAAGACAAAATCCTATCTGTAGCGGTTCCTGGTAAGAAAGGGGACATGATCGCTTTTACCAAAGAACAGGGACCCAAGATCTGGAAGTCTATCGATTTTGTCAATGTCATGAGCTACGACCTGATGAATAGACGGGATAATGTGACGAAACATGCTAGCAGTGTTGCCGAAACAATGGACACCATTAACAATTATAGTGAGGTCGGTCTTGACAGTGAGAAGATGAACCTCGGTATTGCGTACTATGCGAAATGGTTCGAGACCGATCCTAATTCGGATTGCGACAAACATCCGCTTGGGTGCAAGACTGTGGTTATGGAAAATCCAGATGGAAGTGACAATGGCAAGTCTGGTGTTCTTACCTACGAAAAGGGAAATATGGGGCCGCCTCCTAAGGATCCAAAAGTGTCCACGGATGGGACATGTGGAGTTGGAAAGGGGAAGTGTCCTTCTGGTCAATGCTGTAGTCAGTATGGGAACTGGTGAGTCTCCTCTATCTATATATCATATAAATTGCATATTCTAATAAAAACAGCGGTTCCGGCGACGACTTCTGCAAAACAGGCTGTCTGTCTGACTATGGCGAATGCAAAGGCGCCTCTGTCACGGACTCCTGGCGACGTGCCCAAAAAGAAGGCAAACTGGATGAGAAAGCCGGCGGTATGTACTACTTTGACTCTAAGGTCAATTACTTCTGGACTTGGGATACACCTGATCTTATCGCCCGGAAGTTCAAGGATATTGTTAAGCCGAAGAAGCTCGGTGGTGTTATGGCGTGGAGTCTTGGAGAGGATAGCTATGACTGGAGTCACTTGAAAGCTATGCAGAAGGGTGTAGGCGCATAGCTAGCTGATGGGACTTGGGTGCAAGTATGGGTATTGTAAGGAAAGGAACGGTTAGACGTTTGCCTTCTGGAACTCGATTCCTGAGGAGACTCTCGAGGTTAGCTTATTTAGATAAACCTGTGTTGCTAGATAGATATTTCCGACCACCCAATTTTACACTCCCAAGACTTGGAGGAGACGCATAAGCGTAAGACCAGTCAGGATCTACTTCCTACTTCCAGTGCGAGCTATTCTTTCGATATCTAGAGCAGTCAAATGATATTTTTAAGCGTCATTTGGTTGCTCCTGGAGATAAGACGTTGCATAAATGGCATATGCTGACTGACATAGAGGCTTGTTACTCCTGTTTCTCAGATTCGACATAGAGAACGCGATATCATGGTGCCTGCCCATAGGTCCGGATGGTGGGCCTGTTGATGTGACTGGGAAGGTTAAAGAATGGCTGTCTGATATTATGTATGGGAGCACAGAGCATGAATGGGCCATCGTAGTGCCTGAAATTTTTAAGACATAGTATATACAGAACTTATGGCTGAGACAATTCGCGGATAATTTGTTCAACGGAACTCCCAATGCAATACAATCCGCTATTCAACTGCATTTAAAGCTTGGATTTTATGTTGACATGGACAGCTTTGATACTGGAGTATGCATCGAGACCAGCCTCTCCCAGTTCGCGACCAATGCCGCTCTGCTTGACACCTCCAAACGGGACACGCCAGTCTCCATCATTGCTAGAATTGATCCATACCGTTCCAGCCTCAATTAGTTTTGCAATACGGTGGGCACGCGTCAGGTTTGTGGTAAAAACGGCGCTTCCCAAGCCGTAGGTACTATCATTCGCCATCTTAATTGCGTCCTCTTCAGTATCAAAACGAGAAATAACAACAAACGGGCCAAAAACCTCTTCTTTGAAGATACGCATCTGGGGAGTGACGTCCGCGAAAATAATAGGCTGAATAAAGAAGCCTTTTCCGTTACCAATATCATTGATTGGTTTTCCACCAAATATCAGTTTAGCCCTCTCAGCTTGTCCTATATGAACGTAGGACTTGACCCGGTCATATTGAGCTTTTGTCACTTGTGGGCCCTGGAATGTACTCTCTTCAAAGGGATCACCGACTTTAGAGACTTGTTTAACTTGACCTTTGAATGCCTCTAGGAATTGATCGTATATCTGACTTTGAACCAGGATTCGCGATGTCGCGCAGCATACTTGACCTTGATTTGACATGATACCCAAATGGGCCCATTCCACGGCTTCCTTTAAGTCCGCATCGTTGAAAACGATAAGTGGGCTTTTTCCGCCTGTCTCTAGTGTAATATTTTTAAGGTTCACACTTGCCATCTTCATAATACGCTTAGCGGTGTCGGTGCTGCCGGTGAAAGCGATTTTATCCACGTCCATGTGGGATGCGAGCGCTGATCCGGTAATTGAACCATGACCGTTGACAATATTTACTACTCCAGGTGGGAAACCGGCTTCCACGATCAGATTTGCGAGAACAAGAGCGGACAAAGGAGTCTGCTCTGCTGGCTTCAATACCACGGTGTTGCCACAAGCTAATGCAGGCCCGAGTTTCCAGGCTGCCATCGCAAGAGGGTAATTCCACCTATATCGTTTTATTAGTTACGGGCAATGACGGAGACTTGGGAACTGAATCAACTCGACAAAAAAAGAACACTCACGGGATAATCTGTCCGCACACACCAACTGGCTCGCGCACTGTATATGCAAATTTATCAGAGGTTGTATCAATGACTTGTCCAAACACCTTATCAGCGAAACCAGAGTAGTAGCGAATAGTCTCTGCCGTCTCAACGAGATCTCCGTCAAGTGCGACAGTGTATGGCTTTCCATTGTCGATCGTCTCTATTGTCGCAAGGATTTCCCGGTTCTCCTCGATAAGCTGGGCAAGCCGGTTTAGCATTTTCCCTCGATCTAGTCCAGAGAGGTCTCTCCAGGCAGGGTCATTTAGGGCCCTTCTTGCAGCAGCCACGGCCTTGTTGATATCATCTTCGGTGGCTCCGTAGACTGAAGTAATTTCCTCTTCTGTTCTGTTGATGTGTTAGTGAGAGAAATACTGTTAGAGGAAGCAACTGCATCGTACGTGGGATTTATAGTAGTAATCATGTAGCCATTGGATGACTTCACCCATTCATTATTGATAAAAAGACCTGTTGGTTGCGTCCAGGTGCGGCCGTTGGGGGCAGTAAGCTGAACAGAGAGGTCTTTCATAGCGTTGGCGGGAGTGAGGACAGCAGTATTCTTGAGATTTTGATTACTCGATAGAAAATAGATTGTCCACTACTAATTAACAGAAGTAGAGAAAGGACCTCAAGTAGTTGGTCGTTATACCGCTTTGTATCAGGGCGTAGTAGCTCCGACACCCACACCTGGTACTTATAGGGCTTCGGCTGTACATTCCCTTCCGAGTTAGGACCATCTATCAACAACAAAAATTGTGTAGCGATCTGGACAACTTGCCTATCTGGGCTCATTAGCCTCCATCCACGAAAATAAGTATCCACAATAGTCGTTATTGCGATACAAGTTCTCCTATTCGGGTATTGTGGAAATTTCTTGAGCGTGTTTCGTGTTACCCATAAGTGGCAGGTACTCGCTGCCACTTCAACCCGTGGCCAGTGCTGTGAGCTTCTTAAATCTTGATGTCAGTTGTTCGCTTCTCTATAAGGAGCAAAGTTCACAATCATTCCTGAGTGGCAGTATCCCGCGACTCCGTGGGCTCACTTATAAATCAAAACAGCACATCCGTGCACAAAGTATAAATCTTTCTAACACACAGTAATCAGCACAGCTCAACTGAAGATAAATATTGAAGGAGATTTCTAAGAGCTCACTGAATAGAATAAGTAGCAAGTAATTTATATTACCCCTGTCTTTGTCCAAACTCCCCAAACCTCCTAGTAGCCATTCAGATCTCACTCTCTCTCCCGATGGACATAAACAAGCTCCAGTGCTCTGTTGGAGCTCTAAGCCGCAATGCATAGGCCGTTCACCTGTGAATGAAAACGAAGGTATGGAAAGTTTCTCCCAGAGAACTGGGGATGTACAGGAGTATCTCCTTATTCAAGTAATATCTGGGTTCATGGGTGGGTTAGCGTAAATATATATATGTATGTTCCGTGCCCCAGAACACTTAATGTCCTCGGGATAAATGGCCTGACAGACGGTCTTACTGGCTCGCGGGTCTTTTTAGATGGAACATAAGATGCAGCAGACTTTTATTTGGAGGATTTAGCAGTAGCATTGCATCTTATACTCGATAAGAGTCTTTAGTAGTGTATTGTGGAGAAGAATTGCAATTGCCATGTTTGTACGGGAGACGCTGGAAGGGCTAACGTCGCCATCATCGACGGCCTTGCCCATCGTGATGTAGATCCCTGGATATTAGGTATCTGACTGTAGAAAAAGCAATGTCAGTGCGAACTGTAATGATAGGTGCTTTCCAGTCGCTAAGCAACTTATAGTCCTCTTCAGTTGGGCCGTATTCAGCTTAAACCTTGCACAAATTTTGAAAATCAACATCACCCTCAATCTGAATAACCTCCCCATTATTTTCATCTCATTTTCACGTGGATGTCCTCTGGACGTTGAGCCGAGGGCCGCTGGCGTAATCCAATGGAGCCGCTTATATAAAATAAACTAATTCTTGTAACCCTGGATTGATAGACGTCGGAGTTCCTTAGCAGGTTAGAAGGTCTGGAGGTGGTTTCTGCCACGGTGCTCTATATGTCTGATATTGGATGGAGTACACTAACATACTTATGAGCGGTCTCTTCATCTCAATATTCGGACTGTGTGTGAGCATGGGGTAACAAGATGACCCGTAGAGGACCAAGGAGGGGATTGGATCTCAGGGTTAGAATTAAGGATAGCTCAAAGAAGTGGGTTAACGGAGAATCCGGGGATAAACTCGAAGATACTCGCGGGGGATAAACCTAGATGCAACCTGCAACGAATAAGCAGGCGCCTAGCTTGGTTAAGGTTAAGTCTAATATTATCTAGAAGTTTGTTTAACTTGGCATATGGGGTTATGTTCGATATGCGGGGGAATGGACTCGGTGATAATGGAGAAAGACAGCTAGAATCAACAGGCTGTCTACTGGTAGCCGGTTTCTTTTCGCCCAGATATTCCTCATGGAAGACTGCTCTATTTACGAATAACATGACTTGCAATGAGGTATATTGGGTAGCTCATCCTGCGGCTCGACTGATTTGTTGCTTTGATAACTTACTAGTGCTCATTGAAAGTTTATAATCAACCCCCCTTCATGTGAGAATTCCATGATTATGCTGCATGTAGGTCCCCTCTTGGACGGATCATGAGTTTTCTTATGACAATCTGCCCAGAAAACAACGAAAAAAAGCACAACGCCGAGCTTTCTCATAGCCACGTCTCCGCTTCCTTGGCGTGGGGAGACAATCTGTTCTAAATTCTGGAATATGGGGTTGACACCTAGAGATATAAGACTCAGAGATGATACTCCCCCTCATCTGCCAGAGGTTGTGTTACTTCAGAGGCGCATGATATATACGGGACCTGCTGACCAGCTCTAGTAATATCTCACACTGTCTTGGTGTCGTCTATTGTCCGCATTCTCCCTTCTAAACCTTCAGAATGGCTGGCGGGGCGGCTTTGAACATTTTCAACATGAGTCGGGGCAACTTGCCCAAGGAGACTCTCAACTGGAGGCTGTGGTTTGCTGTCGCAGCCTTTGGTCTCATGGGTGCCGCCCGTGGTGTGGATGAGGGTCTCATCACCGGAGTATTCAACTCACACTCATTCAAGCGTCAAGTTGGAATTGACAATCTGGACGATGTTGCCATAGCTAGCATCAAGGGAAATGTATCTTCGATGGTCCAACTTGGCAGCATTCCTGGAGCTCTCTTGTATGGTCCCAGATTGCCCTGAACTGCATCATACTGATCTATCCCGCAGGGCTTTTCTCGTTTGTGATCGTTTTGGTCGTATTTGGGCGACTCGACAGCTTTGCGCCCTTTGGCTTATTGGTATCGCAATATTCATGGGCAACAATGGTAGCATGGGTGCCGTCTATGCTGGTCGCTTGATTGCTGGTATCGGCGTTGGTGAAACTGTCGTAGTCGGTCCTGTCTATATCTCTGAGATATCCCCTGCTCCAATTCGGGGTCTCTGTACGTGTGTTTTTACAGGCGCTGTTTACCTGGGTATCTTGGTAGCGTACGCTGCGAACTATGGCTGCGAGGTTTCGTTGGGTGACAATTTCAACCGCTGGGTATGGTCCGCAGCTACCTATAACAAAACTTCTATACTAAAAGACACTCTTTAGGCCGTTCCTACATCGGTGCACCTCATGTTTGCTGGTATAATCCTGATTCTCGCCATGTTCCAAATGGAATCGCCCCGTCACCTCATCAGCATCGGTAAACGTGAGCAGGCTCTTAGGAACCTCAGTAAATTTCGTGGTCTTCCTCCTGATCACCCTTACGTTCTTGATGAGATTACGGCCATCGACGTCTCATTTCAAGAGGAACAGGAGGCTACCCTAGGTATGGGATGGAAGGGTGTGCTTAAGGAAATCTTCACCGTCCGTCGCAACGCATACCGTCTCTTCCTAACAAACTTGGCTCAGATAATGGCATGTTGGAGTGGTGGTAACAGCATCACCGTATACGCCCCTGATCTATTTAATCTTGTCGGCATCACAGGGGAAAGGCAATCCCTCTTCTCAACTGTCATCTTCGGAGTCATCAAGTTTGCCGCCTCAATCGTCTGCGCACTGTTTCTGGTCGATCTAGCCGGCCGGAAACGTGCCCTCATAACGGGTATAACCATTCAGACAATTGCTATGTTCTACATCGCCATCTTTCTCAACCTCGTTCCCATAGCTAGCAACCCCGACTTTACGCCGAGCGTTTCCCAAAACCGTGCATCTAAGGGGGCAATAGCAATGATCTATGTATCCGGGGCCGGATGGGCCCTTGGATGGAACAGTGGTCAATATCTACTGTCGTCGGAGCTGTTCCCGCTTCGTATCCGTGCTATTTGCACTTCCGTCACAATGGCAATGCACTTCATCTGCCAGTACGCTACTAATCGTGCGCTCCCGAATATGCTTCTCGAAGAGCACGGTCTTACGGGTCACGGTACCTTCTATTTCTTCGGTGTTATGAGTATCATTGGTGGTGTCTGGGTTTGGATCTGCGTCCCTGAGGCGGCTGGCCGTAGTTTGGAGACTGTTGACAAACTGTTTGATCTCCCCTGGTACAAGATTGGTCTGTACGGTAAGAGCTTTGCCGAGGAGTATGACCGTCAGCAAGAGGAGATCAATCGCAATGAGAAAAAGGAAGCTTCCGTCGCATTCAGGGAGCACACAGCCTAAACCACGCACTCTATATAGCTATTTCACAGATAACGTTAATGGATGGATACTCAATAATAATCATGTGTAGCTAAACCAACATATGACGGACTCCCTGCCCAAAAAAGTCCATTTGCCCTGCGCATGGTTCTACTAGGACGCCTTATCATCCACCAGCGTTGAAGACTGTTCAATTGTCAGTATCGCGAGCCCGGTCTTCGTTTGCTTTTTCTGCTCTCCTCCTCTTCAACCCCTGGCGAAATTCTTCAGTATATTCATCAGGGTACCACGCTAAGACCCTGTCTTCCATCTCCTCCAGCTTCCTCGTAACTAATCGTTCCATCTCACTCTTTTGGGCTTCATCTAGTAGGTCCAATCTCTTTCTCCATGCCTCGCAAGGATCGTCGGTCTCAGTAGGCCCAAAAAATCGCCGATCAATCTTCTGCCAGTAAATCGCGTCGAACACAAAGCTGTGTAAAATTGCATAGATCACCCAAAAGTCGCCACTCTCCCAACTCCGTTGCATTTGATCCGAGTGCCGGCACTGACCGTCCTGCACGAGAGTATCTTCACAATGCCTCATCGCCGTGAGGAACGTCTTTAGGCGGTTATCGAATACTCGGGTCCAGTCCTCTATACCTTCAGACCAGTACTCGGGCTTCTCGATAAGGAGCCACCATGGTGGCGCGTATGAGAACTCCACTGGTGCTGCATATGTGAACTCCCAATCGACCACGCCGGCAATATGGATATCTTCATTGAGAGGAACATTGGCTGGCCGAAAATCATCACACCAGAGTTTGAATGGTCCATTCTCGTGACATGGCAGAGACAATTGCTTGTCCCTAGCAAGCTTGTAAAACAGTTGCCTTGCCACAAACTTCCGGCGACAGTCATCTGCGGACTGCACAGCATCATTTCTTTGATGAAGTAAATGCTGTATGTTGAGCTGTGCCAGGGCTTCAATATATGAAGATGCTGTCTCGAAAGTGGTATCTAGAGGTGGGAGTTTTGATCGAGGTAGTGTCCCCAAACGTACAAGCTCATTCATGTTCATTGATAATGGCCGGCTAGTCACTTCCCAGGAAAAATCATCCACCTGACTAGGGGGCCCTATTTTGGGGAATCCTGGCTTGGAAAGCTGAAGCAGGGTCTTTGCGAGCTCTGTGTATAGTTTTCCAAGTTGATCTTCATCAATATTTGGATCAAGGATCCCCCGCTTCTCATTTGGACATCCTGGTGTATTGAGAGCATCATACATGGTTGTGGTTGTTGTATGTTCAATATGTCTCATCATGATAGAAGGGTCCAGGGTGAGGGGCTCTCCTGCTTTGTGCCCGAGTGAATAATGAATGGAAGCGGGACTGATGTCTGGTCAAAAATATATCGCATTACAGCAACTTCGTTCTTAACTTTCTCCTCGGGAAAAAGAACTCGCCAGGCTGTGAGAAGCGGATATCAGTCGCGCTGTATGTGTACTTCATTCGTAACGTGATATTGAAGGACCCCTTTTGAAGAATTGTAAACTCCGGATCATCTCCAGAATCATACTTCAGGATAAATTTCGCAATCGGTCTCTTGACATGAATATCAAGAAACTGAAGCAGCCAATTGTCGGAGACATCATCAGATTGTTCCCATGCTACGTCGTCGTAACACATTTGGGGCTCCATATTTTCAGATAAAGATCGGTCGTTGGCTGCTTCTGGTGGCAAGGCGACTTGTTTGGGATAGGATGGCAGTGAAGGGAAAGGGTTCACAGAAATAACTGTGTAACGAGTTCCCTCAATCTGATAGAGTCGACAGGAACAATGATGTTCAGGAAAAGGAGAACGAAGCAACTAGTTCAACAACCTGTTACGTGGTCACAACCTTATAACCATCCCCACCTATCACAAATTCACAATGATAGTGAAACTCGAAGCGCCCTGGCTGGGGCAGTTACCAGCCAACAAAATACAAGTTGTTATCATTATCACCCTCCACACATGGCAATCTCCTTCAGACTCGTTTAAAGCGACACCCTCAAAATTTGTTCTATCCGTATCGGCAGTCACAGGAGGCAAATTTTGAAGTCTGTTGAGTTCCCGCTCACGTTCCTTGGCCTCTTCGCGCTCCCTAGCGGCAATAATATCCAGCTCCTTTCGCTTCGCCTCCTGGATTTCCCTATCTTTCTCGCAATATACCATTGAGACAAGACCATCAGCAACCCTTAAACGATAGCTAAACGTAGGAGGGCCACCTTTATAAGCACATGCCCAGTCTAAGATCTTATTATGTGCTATTTCAAACCCCATCGCCGCAGCGACCGTATTCTCCACAATGCCGAAGAAGGTCCATCGAACCGACGTCCGGCGGTTAACCGAGAAGCACTTGCAATCGAAGAATACATACATTGCGGAAGCCAATTTACCGCCGAATGCCTCCTTGATAACACGCTTTGAAGGGTCCGTTGTACTCGTGATTGTGACCACGCTGTCCCCACCATAGCGTGCTTTGTTTTCACCGTTGTTATAGGCAATCAGGTCTGCTTGAGTCACATTATGTTTACTCATCAGTCTCTAGGCTAAGAAAAGACTTCTTTTCACATCCGCTTCCGACGTTTTAGCATCGGCGGCGAGGTCAAGGCATTTCTGAATCCTGTCTCGAACACCTGTCTCGACGGTAGTTGTTGACTTATAGGTCTCTTGTGCCATTTTTGTTATAGTCGCTTTCTGAAGAGGCTTCTTCTTTGCGCCATGCACAACGTGAATGGAATTTGGTGCCATAGTTCTCAACAAGTGTTGGAGATATATACTGAGTTGCTTCTGAAGGGATATCCCCGGCTTAAGGCGTCTTAGACTGATCGTTATAAATATATCACCAGGCCAATAGGCTTGCTAAAACGCTGCAGCCTGAATGGATTAGGAGGGGAAGGTGTTGGTTATATCTACACTCTGAATGGCTTAATCGACTAGCGCTTGCTTGCATTTAGACGGCGCCACCCCCTCTCTAAAAATGCTAGAGGGGTATTGTCGGAAGATACGTCAGTCGTTCCTGTTTTAAACAATCAATAAGGTAAATATCATGGTATAAATAACGACGGAAATTCACTGCTTGAAGATTTCGAGACATGAATAGAAGAGAGTTCATTTTGGTTAAGTGATGACTAATATGTGTTTGCCCTAAGTTAGTTAACTAAGTTAGTTATTTGCATCTATATTGTTGAACGTTGGTATCTATCGCCTCGTTGGATTGAGCGCCTTACACGTCCATGCCCAGTTGGGTTAATAACATGGCGATCATTACCACAAGTCAGGGAGTCTAACTTGCAATACATATACAAAGCCTATTAAGGTCTCATGACTGCAATCCATGCATAGCCCAAGCCTCCAAGCGAATTGGCCTGCACTTCGTGCCCAATCAGCCTTGCACTAGTAGAGTTTCTCCCGGTTCTTTCCCAAGGCTGAGTCTTACCTCTTTCCTTATATCAACCACCTTGATGACATGATGTTATTATTCTGACTTCTTGACCAGATTTAAGTTAATCTCGATCATTCTCTACCATCTCATCTTATAATGTCTGGCCTTGAAGTGATTGGCGGCATCTCTGCCGTTATTAGTATCATCGACGCCTCAATTAAGATCTACAACATCGCTCGGAACGACAAGAAATTACCCGAGACCTTCGAAGCTGTGGGACGCCGACTACCTATAATCCTCGATACCCTTCGGACATGCAAGACCCACCTCGAACCGACTAAAGACACCATGCCTGCAAATGTCTGTGAAGCTTTAGAAAAGGTCCTTGATGCTTGTGATGAAAAGGCTGGCAGATTGAGAGAAATATTCGAAAAGGTCATCCCTGGTGACAACGATAAGTGGGAGAAACGATACTTCAAGGTCGCCCGGAGGCTTGGTAAAGGAAATAAAGTCGAAGAGCTCATGATATCAATCACTTACGACGTCCAAACCCTTGTCAACCACCACGCGGTCAACATTACAAAGCCCGAGCAAAACCCCGAACTCGAAAATATTATTAAAGAGATGGAGTCTCTCAAGTCTTCGGTACCCGACGAAGAAAGCATCGCCATGACTTTCAATAGCGGCGGAGGCATGCAAACAAACAACGTTTACCATGGTAGTGGGCAACAAATCAATAATAATGCACCTGTTAGCACTCAGAATTTTAATTCCGGTAAGGAATAGTCATAATAATGGCATTTTTACTGGTATAGTCGAAATCTGTTAGTCGATTTCCTTGTAGGAAAAAGCGCTTATATCCTTATATGTGCTAATGAATACTTATACATCCCTACATTTTTTTTTGATTCTATTTTTTCCCTACAAACTTAGTGCCAACTTGAACCTATTAAGCAACCAACGTTGACTATTACAAATAGTTACCCTCCGGCAGAAGCAAGACTTCAGTTTTCGGAGATCCTTTGGCATCTGTCTAGGCCAGGCACCGTATATTGATTCAGAGCTCTTTATCGGACGTAATTTTGAGCTTGCTGAGATGGAAGAGGCTCTAAGGCCGGATTTCCAGTCTAGCAAGCAACGACGGCTAGTTCTTGGTGGTCTTGGTGGCATCGGCAAGACACAGCTTGCTATCGCTTACGCAGAGCGCCACCGAAATATTTACTCATCGGTCTTCTGGCTAAATGCAACATCTGACACCACACTTAAAGATAGTTTTCGATCGATGGCCGAACAAATTTTTGATGTGCAGGAACCCGGTGCTCTCGAGGGTAGGCAAGTGATAACTTATATACATCAATGGCTTTCTGACACAAAAAATACACGATGGTTATTAATCTTCGATAACTATGACGACCCAAGTCAGTTAGAAATTGGAAAGTATTATCCTCCTGCATCCCATGGGGCTATTGTGGTCACCACGCGACGGCCAGATCTTGTCGCTGGAAGGAGTGTCCGGATACAGCCTCTCGAGAAGATTGAAGAAAGTCTTGCAATGCTCGAAACCCGATCTAAGCGAGAAAACATTAAGAGTGGTACGGCTAACGATAGCAATAACTATTATCTACTAATAGCTCTTATTAGATCCTGATGCGATACGTCTCGCAGAGCGGCTTGCAGGTTTTCCTTTAGCTTTAGCCACCGCTGGGGCATTCCTCCAGCGAAGCTCGTTTACTTTCGAACGCTATCTTCAAGAATATGAGAAACGCTGGAATATTGATCCGCGCCGAACACCTCGGCTCCAGGAGTACCAGGATCGCACGCTCTACACGACCTGGAATTTATCATACACCCGCCTTGAACGGGATGATCCGGACGCGGCGAAACTACTAAAATTGCTTGCCTATTTTAGCAATCAGAATTTGTGGTACGAACTCCTCCATGCCGGACTTACCGACTGCTCCCCAAAGTGGCTGCGCGAAGTGGTCGCTGACGATATTAACTTCGACGGCGTGATGAGCACGTTGGCAGATTACTGTTTCCTGGAAGCTCATATAACGCTAAAGTCATGGAGTATGCATACTTGCGTACATGACTGGACATTAGCGGCACTTAATAAGGACATCGATGCGCAGCATTATTGGTATGCTTTTGACTGTGTTGCTGCATCCGTGGATACAGACAACCGGGATTTTTTTAGTCACTTATCTTACTCTCAGTTGACTGCTCATGCGATATGGCTAACGCAAGGGCCCTTTTATCAAAACAATCTCATGGATAACATTATAACTGACCGACTTGAAAAAGCTTACAATATTGGATTACTACTTGAGGAGCAAGTCCAGCTTGTAGCTGCAGAATATATGTGCTTACAGACGCTAATTGGGTAT
>MVGC01000197.1:0-40988 GCA_003589665.1 Aspergillus sclerotialis | reverse complement strand
CCGGCTCAACCCCCGGCTCAACCTCCTGCTGAGCAGCCAACACAGCCTCCAACCGAACAGCCACCCACTGAGCAGCCAACTCAACCTCCGGCTCAACCACCCGCACAGCCGCCTGCTGAACAGCCAAGTCAACCTCGCCCCAGCCACCAGCTGCACGGCCAAGTCAGCCTCCAGCCCAACAGCCACCCTCGTCTTCGCAACCCCCGGCAGGGTCTCCTACACAGTCTGCACCTCCAGTGTTTACAGGTGCCGCCACACATTTTGAGCTGCCTAATGTAGGAATGCTGGCTGGGTTGCTTATGCCCTTGGCATTCTTCTAAATGTGACACCTATATGGAGTTGCTATAGTATGTGACCCCGTCTCCTCGCTTTTTTCCAAAGGTTACAGTGGCTAACGCGATTGATTAGAACATGTTCCTTGACATGATAATGGACTATAATAGTCTGATAATTGGTGACGATATAAAAGATCCAGCTTTTTCTAAAAGTATCGAAACAACAAAAAAAAAAAGAGATTGGATTATTGCGATGCGATTGGTATCTGCAGATTTGGTTTGGAAACATTCCTTATAACCACTAATTAATACTAATAATCAATCCATTGGCAGTCACTCATTAATGACAGCCTGTGGATATCTGCAATTATTTTATGTATTTAACACGCTAAGAATGAACATTCCTTGAAGTATAGAACTTAAAGAAGCCTACCTCGTAATTAACGTGAAGTAGAGTAGGGCAGGATCGGCAGATGACATAACCTGCATAATGCAAACATTTGTGTTTGCATTAACCAAAGGACCCCAACGTGGCCTCTCAAGAACCAAGTAACACTCCAAGTCTCCAAGAGAAATTATCTTTCTTAACCTTTGGACATTCCTTGCTTCCTGCCAGGTGGCCAGTACTGGAACTGGTTGTATTCTATATGGCTTTCTTTCCTTGATTTTGTGAGAATTGCCCATTCAGCCCTATCGTCAATACCATACTTTACATCGAGCTCCTTTGACGATCGTCAGTTTGAGCTGAACGACGGCTTTTTCAGTTCGAATATCTTTATTTTCGAAGGGACTAGCTTCTAGATCCTGTTTTCCTTCCGCACCGAGGTTTGTAGCTGGCGGCCTTTATGCGAAGCTCGAAATCAGCTAACGACACCCAGCGGGTTTATAGACAATGACTCCTGGACGACAACGAACGTCTTCGAGAATTTTCGGTTCCTTTTCGCTATCATCATTTATACTCCTTCCACTCCTCCTCTTCGTTCTTAGTTTCCCAGCTCCCGCCTCGGCCGTTGGATCTGCAGTCATTGGCATCGATGTTGGAACCGAATACCTGAAGGCGGCGCTCGTGAAACCGGGAATCCCACTCGAGATTGTCCCGACGAAAGACTCAAAGCGGAAAGAAGCAGCTGCGGTTGCGTTTAAACCTACGAAAGAAACCGATGCCTCGTTCCCCGAGAGATTCTACGGCGGTGACGCCCTAGCGCTAGCAGCAAGATTCCCTGACGATGTTTACGCGAACCTGAAAACCCTGTTAGGACTTCCGTTCAATGGTGAGCAGAATGTTGGCGTCAAGATGTATCAGAGCCGCTATCCAGCCCTGAACTTGGAAAGTGTTCCCGACCGGGGAACCGTTGGACTGCGAAGCAACAAACTCGGTGAAGCGGAGAGGAAGGATGCATTCTTGGTTGAAGAGCTTCTTGCCATGCAGTTGAAGCAGATCAAGATAAATGCCGATAACCTAGCTGGAAAGGGTTCCGACATTAAAGATGTGGTCCTTACCTATCCATCCTTTTACACCGCCGAGGAGAGAAGAAGTCTGGAGTTGGCAGCTGAGCTCGCCGGTTTGAACGTTCACGCCTTTATCAGCGATGCTCTTGCGGTTGGCCTAAACTATGCAACAAGTCGTACATTCCCTAGTGTCTCTCAAGGTCAGAAGCCGGAGTATCATCTTGTTTATGATATGGGAGCTGGTTGCACGACTGCCAGTGTTTTACGTTTCCAAAGCCGGTCTGTCAAGGATACGGGAAGGTTCAATAAGACTATACACGAGGTTCATGCATTGGGAACAGGCTGGGATAGGTCATTGGGGGGAGACTCGCTAAATGATCTCATTGTCAACGATATGGTCGCAAACTTGGTCGAGAACAAGAAGTTGAAGGATCGTGTTACCCCTGCTGATGTTCAGTCCCATGGAAAGACAATGGCGCGACTCTGGAAGGACGCCGAGAAGGTCCGGCAAATTTTGAGTGCCAACACTGAAACTGGGACTGCTTTTGAAAGCCTTTATGAGGAGGATTTGAACTTCAAGTATACCGTGACTCGTTCCAAGTTTGAGAAAATGGCCGAGGATCATGCAACCAGAGTTGTCCGTCCCCTTGAAGAGGCATTAGCGACTGCTGGGTTGCAGCTAGCTGATATTGATTCGATCATCCTCCACGGAGGAGTCACTCGAACACCATTTGTCCAGAAGGAGCTGCAGAAATTTTCCGGCTCTACGA
Source organism: Aspergillus sclerotialis (assembly GCA_003589665.1). Lineage (NCBI taxonomy): Eukaryota > Fungi > Ascomycota > Eurotiomycetes > Eurotiales > Aspergillaceae > Aspergillus > Aspergillus sclerotialis. Next base: position 38,494 of record MVGC01000197.1, on the reverse strand, counting down.
ATAAGATCAGGACCAGTGTCAATGCCGATGAAGCGGCTGTTTTTGGTGCCGCTTTCAAGGGAGCTGCACTCAGCCCAAGCTTCAGAGTCAAGGATATCCGTGCCAGCGATGCTTCTGGGTACGCTGTCATGTTGAAGTGGCCATCTGAGGGCAAGGAAAGACAGCAGAAGCTGTTCACTTCGACATCGCTGGTTGGACCTGAGAAGCAGGTCACTGTGAAGAACTTGGATGACTTTGAGTTCAGCTTTTACCAGCAAATCCCTATCGATGACAAGTTGTCTGAATCACCTGTTCTTGGAGTTCAGACCAGTAACCTTACTGCGTCTGTTGCCCAGCTGAAAGATAAATTCGGATGCTCGGCAGCCAATATTACCACTAAATTCTCCATCCGGCTGAGCCCTGTCGATGGCCTTCCTGAAGTTGTCAGTGGTTCTGTTAGCTGCGAAGTCGAGAATACGGAGAAGAAAGGGAGTGTCGTCGATGATGTCAAGGGCTTCTTTGGCTTGGGTAAGAAGGATGGCCAGGAGCCTCTTGGAGAGGAAGTGGAGCCTGGCGAGTCAATCACACTCGAGCCTGAGGAATCATCTACCTCAACCACTGCTTCTAGTAGTGCCACCTCTACAACTACTGGCAAAGAGAACAAGAAAGCAACTCCACCGACCAAGCTGGAGGTAATTCCCATTAAGCTTACGACAACCCAGCTCGGAATTCCTGCTCCTTCAACTGCTGAGCTCGGCCGTATCAAGAGCCGCCTGGCGGCGTTTGATGCCTCCGACCGTGATCGTATCTTGCGCGAAGAATCCCTCAATGAGTTGGAGTCCTTCATTTATCGATCTCGGGACCTGGTGGAGGACGAGGAGTTCGTCAAGTCAATCAAACCTGATCAACTCTCCGCACTGAAAGATAAGGTCGCAGATGCCAGTGACTGGCTCTATGGCGATGGCAGCAGCGCCAAGACAGCTGAATTCCAAAACAGGCTGAAAGCCCTGAAAGACATCGTCAACCCTGGACTCACCAGGAAACAAGAAAGCTCCGCTCGGCCAGCTCGAGTACAAGCGTTGCAAGATATGCTCAAGAACGCTAAGACAGTCATCGACCTTATGGAAAAACAAATCAAACAAGACGAAGATCTTTACTCTTCATCTGTCGCCCAATCTAGCTCGGCCTCATCGACCGAAGAAACCTCTTCATCAACATCTACCGAGTCTACTCCCTCTGAATCACCATCAACCGACCCCCTAGAAGACCTAGACGAGGACCCCTACTCCAGCACCACATCCACCAAAGCAACCACAACCGTCCCAAAACCAACAGGCCCGAAATACACCCTCTTCCAACCAACCGACCTAACCAGCCTGTCAAATGCCTACGAGCCGACATCCAAATGGCTCGAAACTCATCTAGCGGAACAAGAAAAGCTCTCCGAGTCAGATGATCCCGCCCTGTCGGTCTCGGAAATCAACTCGAAGCATAGAGAGCTAGAACGAATCATGAATAGGATTTATCAAAAGATGGGTGCTGCCGCCGCGAAGATGAATAACCAGGGGAAGAATGGGAAAAAGGATGGTGCAGAAAAGAAAGAGAAGACGAAAGAGAAGGAAGAGAAGAAGGAAGAGAAGAAGGGCAAGGAAAAGCCTAGAAAGGATGAATTGTAACCTGATATTATTCATATATATTATGCATATACCTTTAAGCAATTGGAGTTATTCGTTTATCTGAATAGTTAGACTGAGCCCACTAATGTAGTATGATCTCATACTCACACTGTATCGAACTCCGCGGGGTCTTTTTTACCTCAACGACTTCAGTCAAGTCAAGTATATGCATTCCCTGGCATCGGCCGGAGAAGACCGCGGGAAAGAAATCCATCCATCCACCCTAACTGTACCAGCGCTGCCAAAAGTGGGCGATGTTTGGATGTAAGTGAGGGTTCATACCAAGTATTATTTGTGAAGATATCGCTTCTGTTGCTTCTTTTGGCTTTAGACAAGTATTAAGCCACCGCTGGCGAGAGGCTTACTTTGTAAATGAGTTCGTAGGCCCAATCCTCGATTCTTGGCGGGTTCAACGATGTACGTTATAGCATATAGCCTCCAGTAACCGTCTGTCAGCTCTATTTACTAGCACCAAATGCCTGGGCAATTGGCTCCAAACAGCAGCAGTAATCCGCAGCTGATGAGCCATGGTCCCTTATTTGCCTAGTGAGGTTTATCGACATAAGCCCTAGGCCAATACACAGATAGCCCCCCGAACACCACTCCTGAATACATCCATGCAAACCACATCGGCTTCTATGGTCACCTTAAGCCATGGAGAATAAAATCCCTGATCAAATACCAGAATCTACACAAACCAGCTCCAGACAAGAAGTGTATTTGAATTGCCCTAAGAAAGAGCAGGAGAAACCGCAGGGCGATAATACAAACAAAGGGACCGGACAATCATCGCTGGAATAAAAGCGCAACGACATCAGATTACCACATCTTGTGGACAGGCCCTAGGGAGACTAGTACATTTGAGAGTAACAATTTTCATTCACTATAACTCCCCCACTTAAACAGACCAGGTATCACAAAAGTATAGGGAATATTATATGTGAAAGAAGCAGACCCTGAGAAAGCCGAAACCAGCGGCAGCCATTCACTGAACAAACACACCTAGCAAATGCAAGAAAAGAACAGGTACCCAAATTAAAACAAAAAAATTGCCCAAAATATCTCATATGCAAGAGTCCTAAGGAATTACCAGACTTCGTCTCGACTAAGCAAAAACTCTGCGTTCTCAAAATCATCCATGTCCATTCCTACACCTCCATTATATGCCTGGCCGTGACTTTGCCGAGCATGTAACCGTCTTTGGAACCCCAGACCTGGGGTAAGGATAGTTCGACCGAGCATAGGATTAGGATTTAAACAAGCTGAATATGAAGGATTGAGTGAAGATGTAAGGTCAGAATCATCATCGAGTTCATCCTCAAATCCTCTTTTGACCCCAGTAATAGAAACCGAGCCAGCAGATTCAGAATTCTGACTACTAGACGGTAGAGAAAATGCATCTCCATCGTCATTGTTGACATGATTTTGCTCATAGGAATACCCAAGAGCATCCCTATTCCCATTAGATTGAATACCCGGGTCCGCAATGGAATTCACACCCAAATCCCCCGAAGCATTCCCACTACCAACAGACTTGACGATCCCACAAAAGGGCGCCAACTCTGCATGACTCGTTGTCCTAAGAACCTTATTCTCTTTCATGGGATTTATATCTGAGCCCGTTGACATGGGTTTAGTCTTGTACCCTTCTGCAACGGCCTTCCGGACCCGCATTCCGGCATTGAGGAGATTGGATTGCGTCTTTGCGGAGACGACTGGCATAGGACTGTAGGTTGTTGCTGAGTAATGGTTGTGTGAGACAGAAGGGGAGAAGTCATCTTGTGGGTTCGAAGCAGTGGACGTGAAGAAGCTTGTGATCGGGGGTTGGAAGCGACGGCGTTTAGTTGTGTCGGGAGGAGTGATTAAGGGAGGCATTGTGGAGCGGTTGCTGTAGATACGTGGGCTATGACGATATTCCCGGAGGAAATTGTTTTTGTAGACTCTAGTAAGTGTCTTCTCGAGGGGAGGAGGATAAGTTGATGATTGTTGTCAAGAATGACGGATGGCCAAGATGAAAGAGTAGAACTTGATGGCTGGGAAACGCGACAACGCGCAATGACGCGATGAACACGTGCTCAATTCAATTATACCCTTTTTGGGTGTAATTTAGGGTTAGGGCCCATCATTCCGTACTACATACATTCTACAGACTCAATTCAGCTCTTTGAAGATTCTTTAACGGGTTTAGACATTTAAGGTGTTTTGATTTGGTTATTCCGAAGTAGGCATTAGGTATAGATATCGTGGGTATTTGGATAGGTTACATGCTATACTTCGGAGCGTGGAAAAGCGATCATATATCTCTGCGATCTATATATATCTAGGTACCTAGGTATACTACATAAAGAACAACCTCAACATGGTATATATGTTTTCAAGCACTAAAACATACTTTTCATTCCATGACCGATGAGTCTACCCAGAATACTATATACTAATAACTCAGCGTCCATTAGCTCTCCTCCCTCCCCTCTTCTGCCTCTCCTGATGAGCCTTCAACACCCGTCTCGTCTCAACAAGACTCCTCTTTCCCTTCCCCTTCGCTTTCCCGAGCGTCATGAAGAAGTTCTTTTTTCTGGCCTTCTCCTTATTAGTAGTACTCTTACCCTCCGCCTGTTTCTTCTCCTTCCGTTTAGCAGTGACACTCTTATGTTCAGCCCTATCAGGATTTCCCTGTCTTGCGTGCGCAATTCGCTCTTCTCGAGTTTGTTTCCCAGCTGATAACGCGGCCAGACCTTCAATTTCCTCAGCTGTTAGCGGGTCATCATTATGCCTGGTTCCTGGAGCTTGGGGTTTGCCGCGTTTGGACTTTGGAAGGGTGCTGGTGGATGAGGCTTGAGAACGGAGTTCGGCGAGTTTGGCTAGGTCGGCGGGGGTCAGGATACGGGTTGTTGCTAGACTGGGTTTCTTTTCTTTTGCTTCGTTGGAGTTGGCTTCGTTCTCTTTTTCTTCGCCGTTCTCCTGTTTAGCTTTTTTAGCGGGGTGTTCGTCTTTCTCGTCATCCGATTCGCTCATTTCAATCTCGCCATCACTCTCAACATTAATCCACCCGCCCGAGTCGTCACTGTCTTCATCATCTTCCACATTCCAGGCAGCCCAATTCGCTTCTTCGTCATCTTCTTCGTTCTCATCTTCCCCGTCAGACGGCAGACCTTGTTCTCTGCGTTTATTCCGACGTTCTTCCTCCTTGTGTTGTTCTAGAAGCTCAAGACCTTCAATCCCGCCAGCTTCTTGCTCACCAAAGCGTTTCTCCTTTCGCTCTCCTGCTCGTAGACTCATCGCTGCTTCCTTGCCTCGGTCACGCTTCTTGAGCATTTCAGCACCTACATCTCTGTATAGACTGAGAAGACCTCGAGCTCCCATTACTACTCCCTTGTCTTTGCTCTTTCTGTACATAACCAGGTCTTGGAGTAGCGTCTCGTCGATAGCGAGCGGCTGACGGGCGCAGATTTCTCTGATAGCATTTAGACCCGCGGTAGCGACTTCAGATGCTGACGCTTCGGAGACGAATTCGTTTGCAATTTTCTGAACCAATGGCTCGAGAGCATCAGGAGGCACAAGATCATGCGACGCTTGAGCTAGCGAAGCTAGGAATGATGTCACAGAAGGTTGGCGAGGGGTAAGATACTTCTGGAAGTAAGAGTAAAGTTGCATAATCTGAAGCTTATGCAACCCGACAAGACGGGAAACAAGCTGCAAGACAAGCAGCTTCTGCTCGAGATTCAGATTAGACTTCGTACCCTGCAAGTGCTTCGAGAACAAACTCTCCGCAAATCCCTGAGGGTCATGCAAAAGATGTAGAGCAGAAAAATTCAGAAGCTGAGGCTGGCCCTTCTTCCGTTCTTTCTTCTTCATTGATGCCTTTGCCTTCTCGACGGTGCGAGCATTCTTCCTTGTTTTCTTGTTCTTCCCGTACGCGTGCTTCACTCGGCCAATGTCGACCGTCTCCTCATCAGAGCTTTCATCCTCCGCCTCTTCGCGGTCTTTGTCTCCGCCGAGAAAGAACCGCACTCCACCAACGATAACCTTCTCATTATCCGATAAACTAGCCTCCTTAATGACTTCGACAGCCTTAGCCTCGGTCCAAATCTGGCGCTTCCATAACTCTCGTGTCAGTTTTATGGCCCATAGTCCCTTAGACGAGGTACGGTCGGAGGTAACCAGATTGAACAGAACCGTCTGCATAGTCCTATTCAACTTGTGGTTCGTCGTCTTCGAATTTGCTGTGCGAATGTCCGACAGTATCTTTTGGAAAAGGAACAACCGTAGCGTTTTACTCGGCGTAGAAATAAGGATAGGAAAGAGGGTATTAAGTAGCCTAAGCCAGTCAGCAACCACTTGCGAAAGAACGAAAAAGTCACATACGTAGCCGAATCCAACAACTCCTTCTTCCTGAGTAGTACCAAACTACCGACTATCTTCTCTCTTAACTCTGGTTCTAGTGTAAGATGATGTTGCATGAGCATATCTATCAGTTGCTGCGGGAAGTCTTTCGTTATATCGGGATAACAGTCTGCAACATGGGAAATGAAGTCGATTAAATCGCGCAAAGATATAACGCCGTTGTCTGTCGCTGACGAGGGAGCGGCCATGAAAATTTCCCGGTGACTTTCATATTGGTAGTGTTGGGCGCGGAAGTCTTCGACGTATGACCTAGAAAAAATAATATTAGCAAATTGTAATTAAAATATAGCTTATAGTAAAAGACCGAAGAGCGCTTACTTTGGATCTCGTTTGATTTTATGCTGGAGGTTGGGTCTGGGTTAAGAAGTGTTAGCGAGATTGAAATCTTTGCGTTTCAGTGAAGGAAGGTTGAAAGGGAACTTACAGGTCAGCTTCGACCTTTTCCAAGGCTCCCAGCTTTCTCTTCACCATTGTGTATGGTGTATGGGAGAGTGTTGTAGGAAGTGGGTGATTAATGGGAAGAGAGGAAGTTGTTGGACTGATCTTGATAATTTCGCAACTCCGAACTTTTTTTCTTGGCTATCGATAAGCCGCAGTTCGATGGGCTTAAAACACCAACCATAGCAACAGAACCCATTTTATTAGATACTAATGGTATATTTCCATCAAATATGGATGTACGATCTACAAATACATTAAGTACGGCAAACTTTGACTACAGAATACATCGTGGAACATGAAATATATTTTTAAGGCACAACAATCCTGTCTTCATGATCGCATCTCAACTACTATAGAAGAAAGCCATCATCCATATTGGATTTCTCCCTCCGGACTGTCTCTGGTATGTACAGTCGAGCAGATGCGCAAATCGACTGGATCCATGAACCCCCTCCACTCCAGGAAACATTCATTAAAAGGACCAAATGGAGAACACGCCCAATAAAACGTAACGCCTTTACCTGTTGCTCTTGGCAACACGCTCGAGCTCGTCCTTCTTCTTGATGGCGTAGGAGTTCGAGCTGCCCTTGGCGGCGTTGATCAGCTCTTCAGCAAGGCACTCGGCGATGGTCTTGATGTTACGGAATGAGGCCTCACGAGCACCGATGGTCAGGAGGGCGATGGACTGGTTGACACGGCGGAGAGGGGACACATCGACGGCCTGGCGACGGACGGTACCAGCGGATCCGATACGGGTGCTGTCTTCACGGGGACCGCAGTTGACGATGGCGTCAACGGCGACCTGCAGAGGGTTCTGGTCGGTCATGATGTGGATCTATGCTTGTCAGATTTCTTTCCTGTTTGTTTCAATTATCCGGGTAGACATACGATCTCGAAAGCGTGGGCAACAATGCGAACAGCCTTGAGCTTCTTGCCGTTGTTGCGACCGTTCATCATGATCGAGTTGGTCAGACGCTCAATGATGGGGCACTGAGCCTTGCGGAAACGCTTAGCGGCATAGCGACCGGCAGTGTGAGGGAGGTAGACAGGGGAGCGGATCTGGATGTAGTCGCTGTTTGCCCGTCAGTATTTTGCCTTCAATCCCTGATATCCCATCTTTTCATTTATTCTCATGTCCATCACAATCGACAATTATCATCCCAATAACCATCGCAGAATCAATTCAAATATCGCAAATCGCATAGAACAAGGCAAACGTACGTCAAGGAGATGTCCCTGATCTCGACATCCTCATAACTCCACTTGTTGAACAACTTGACGGTTCCCTGCTCGGCGAGAACCTCCTTAGGCAGGACCGGGAAGGCACCGGTGACCTCGACTTCCCCGTTGTCAGACATTATGACGCCGTATGCACCTGGTGTCGAGGGGAGGGATTGGTAAGGTGACGGAGTCGGTGGGTGAGCGTTGGATATCGACAGTACGGTCGAGTTGTTGGTGTTGGCGGGAAATTCGAGGTGCGACTCGCTTAGTTTGTGGGTGGGTTAGGGCAGTGGGCCAGCCAATAATATAATGCTGGCCATGTGACCCCACGCTAACCTGATATGGCTAGCCGTTCGTCCCCGACACTGTCCACGAGCTTCTTCCCTTTGCCCTCAGGAGTGTTCTTGAGTACTTTAGGTAGTAGGTTAGTTACTTTTGGGTCCTGAGGACAATGGTCTGTTTGATTATTCTTAGTATTTGGCACAATTGAGTTTTTCTAATAATTCCTACTGATGTCAAGCTAGCACGGTATACGCCAAACTATTCTAGTCATCAATACTCCAGCTTTGAAGGACTAGTCTCTTTAAGAATAACGAATTCCAGAAACTACTGAATAGTCATGGGCAAGATGACCGAGTGGTTAAGGTGTAGCACTCGAATTCTGGTTCCTTAGGAACAGTCGGCTGTGCTGTCTATTCGTGGGCGCAGAATCCTGCTCGTGTCGGTTCAATTTTTTGGTCACTCTGACCACACTTCATTTTTTCGCATACCCTCATAATTTCGTAGGTATGTGTTATTTTATTATAGGTTATTGATTTTATGTTACCAAATTTAGATCTTGCAGACTGAATAAAACATATCTTAGGTCCAGCAATTGAGCACAGAATATAAATAGTGCAGCGGATAGGGGGAGGGAGATATTATACAGTAGGCTATCTAGTCTAAGGCACTAAATTAAGTATTAATCTACTCTCATTACTACCTAAACATCCAGGAGGAATTATGATCTGTTGGATTTATTATCACCAGGGATGTTTCAAATGAAGGCAAAGGGTATAATCCCAATAGAATTAAGCATAGAAGCATTGAGGATGGGTAATCGGTCATGCAATGTCCATAAGCCCACCAGTGATATGAAAATTACCCGGCCTGACACGGAGTGTTAGCGTCAGTACTTCTCCATGATATCTTTGAATAAGGGATCTTCCAAAACTTGGGCAGAAGTTGGAAGTTGGTCAGGATAAAGGGTAAATCTTCAATAGAAAAGAGTCTACATGCTGGAGTTCAATCGAATCACCTTCATCACAAACTAGCCGGAGTTAGGTATATCATTATTATCGGTGTGCTGATGTATGGATGATGTTATCGCGATGCCCGAAGCGACGATCGATGAGGTGTCTGCGAGTATTTTGGTGGGAGGCGTTTCGACTTGCGTAGGGATACTACGGGGTGAACACCGCAAAGTAATATGATCAGTATGAAACGAGGGAGGGGGTTGTTAAGAAAGGATTCAATTCGAGGGCTTAGAAGTAGGATGTTACAGGCAGGACACAGAGCCTACCCTATAATAGCACAGTTATTATAATCAATAAGGAAGGGAAAAGGGGAGGGGAGGACATACCTTCGCTATTTCGTTGTTAACTTGAGTAACTTTGGGGGATTGCGTAGGCTAAGAAGGAATATCTAGGCATATCTCGAGTGGTAGCATATCAATCAATGTATGTATATAGATAGCAATACGGGTTCGGGAGAAATTGACAATCTGATCTGGAGTAGAAATGACTACCTAGTAGGAAACTCGCCAGGACCTCTTATATAGATAAAGGTGTACCTTTAGGACTTTGGATTAGGGTTAGGAAATAGAACAGGGTGCATAAAATCTGACATAAGTGCAATTCGAGTTTATGCAAATTATCTGTGGCGGTGCAGGATAATTTCTGCGGGAGTGGCTCAACTGACCAACCGTAGTCCAGACAGGTGACGTTGTGGCTTAGCATCTTCCCCATTCGATGGTGAGAAACAGAAACAGAAGAAACACAGAGCAATTATTATTACCTACTATTCTTATTTATCATCGGAAGAGGCCGCAGTCCTCCAGGGAAACTCCTCCTTGTTTTCCTGCCTGTGCCTCGCTTGTCAAGGGCCTCTGCAATGAGGAGTTCCTTGTCTCCTCTCGTTTATTCTTTCTTACCCCCGAATGAAACCCCCTCGATTTGTGCACTTCCATCGCTTCCGTGATTATGGCCGAGGATAGTGAGCTGAATCGAGCTCTGCGGGAGCTCGACAGGGAATTCGAGGTAAGCGAACCAGGCTTTCACTCTGGCGCTGTTTCTTCTATTCATGTTCATTAATCGCTGACTTGCGCGTCTCCGACAGGAGGGCGATATCACCGAGAAAGGGTAAGCGACTTTTTATATTCCGGTTTGCGGTCTATGTGGAGAATCATCAAATCCGATCGAAACTATATTTCCATTCGAATTCTGCGAATGAAATGGGATCGTCATTTATAATACAGCGCTGAAACTGACACTGTGCAAGGTACCAGAAACGACGGACGGTTCTCCTTTCCCAATTCCTTGGGCCGAATCACTCGTTGGAGATCAACGCACCCACGTCAGCCAGCCCGTCGTCTTCCATGAATGGCTCTAACGCTCCACCCGCCGTCCTTAATATCCGTCCTCCAACGGCCGACTCGACCCAACGAAGCCTCCATTCCCCAAACTATGCGGGACCATACGAAGCCATGCCACCTAATGGGCCGCCGCCCGGGTTCAACCAAACCACGAACATGGGATCGCACGGCTCAATGCAGGATTACGAAGGTCCATACTACGAAGGTGATCCAGGGATGCTGCAGCCGCATAATCGATTGCCGTCGTCTGCCTCGTACGACTCGCTGTTTCTTCCGAAGACCCCAGTCGGTCCGATAAGCCAAGAGGATTCGAGAAGTGGAACGTTACTTAGCCAGAACTATGCCTTCAATCCTGACGCTCACCACGACTATGTCAATGAGTCCCTAGTGGGCTATGATGTTCCCGCCGAGGGTGTCACGCGACAGTCAACGATGCTGGATTCGCAGGCATACTTCTCCGATTTTGCTGGGCAACAACATGATGACTACAGAGACAGCTATGGAGGCGGACTAAATCGTTATTCCCAATCTGAAGCCTTTTCTCCTACCGCAAACATGGCGCCACCTTTGATTCCTGCATCTGAACTCCCCCAGGGCCCTACTATTGAGCACCTGCTACCTCTAGAACCCCGAGATATTCCCTTCCCTGTGCTTGATCCTCATGACAACACTACCCCGATGTCCAAATTCGATAATATTCCCTCTGTTCTTCGGCATCGTGCTCGCGTGCACCCGAAACAACCTGCATACTGGGTCTTAGACCAGAAGGGGAAGGAGATTGCATCTATCACGTGGGAGAAACTCGCTAGCCGTGCCGAAAAGGTTGCCCAGGTTATCCGTGATAAGAGCAACCTTTATCGAGGAGACCGTGTGGCTTTAATATACCGAGATGCTGAGGTTATTGAGTTTGCAGTAGCCCTCATGGGATGCTTCATAGCTGGGGTCGTGGCGGTTCCGATCAATAGCCTTGAAGATTACCCAAGCCTCAATCTCATCCTCACTTCTACCCAAGCTCATCTCGCCCTGACTACCGAAAACAACCTCAAGAGCTTTCAGAGGGACATTACCGTTCAAAAGCTAAACTGGCCTAGAGGAGTGGAGTGGTGGAAGACCAACGAGTTTGGCAGTTACCATCCAAAAAAGAAAGACGAAACGCCACCTCTAGTGGTTCCAGATTTGGCATACATTGAATTTTCTCGTGCCCCTACAGGTGATCTGCGCGGTGTGGTGATGAGCCACCGTACTATCATGCACCAGATGAACTGTGTGAGCGCAATCGTTTCAACTGTCCCTGGTAGTCGCCCCAGCAAGCATGGGGAAATCATCATGAGCTATTTAGACCCGAGACAAGGCATCGGGATGACCTTGGGTGTGCTTTTTACTGTTTTTGGTGGCCATACCACGGTCTGGCTAGAAGACCGAGCGGTAGAAACTCCAGGCCTTTATGCTCATCTTATCACAAAATACAGGGCTACCCTGATGGTTGCCGATTACCCCGGTTTAAAAATAACTGCGTACAATTACCAGCAGGATCCAATGGCCACTCGGCATTTCAAGAAAAATGCAGAACCCAATTTCTCAAGCGTGAAGTTGTGTCTTATTGACTCCCTTACCGTTGACCCCGAGTTCCATGAGATCCTTGCGGACCGATGGCTGAGACCTATGAGGAATCCACGGGCCAGAGAGATTGTCGCGCCAATGTTATGCTTGCCCGAACATGGTGGTATGGTAATTAGTGTGCGGGATTGCATCGGTGGCGAAGAACGGATGGGATGTTCGTTAACTCATGAAATGGACCCTGCAGAACGCTTGGATAACAAGAAGGAAGAAAAGAAACCAGAAAGGTCAGAGACCAACACTGGTTTCGGAAGCAGTTTGCTAGGCGGCGGCTCCGCAGCTCCAGCTACCTCAAGTTATCAATCGAAGAATGAACTTTCAGAAGTTCTACTTGATAAGGAATCTTTGAAAAACAACGAGGTAGTAGTTCTCGCCATGGGAGAAGAGGCCAGGAAGTATGCTGGATCTATGCAGCATGCTGTGCGTGTCGGCGCCTTCGGTTATCCTATTCCTGATGCTACACTTGCTATCGTGGATCCAGAAACTAATCTGCTATGTACTCCCAATGTTATCGGAGAAATCTGGGTTGATTCTCCATCACTTTCTGGTGGTTTCTGGGCGTTGCCAAAGCATACTGAAGCAATTTTCCACGCTCGACCTTACAAGTTTGAAGAAGGGAATCCGACACCTGTTCTAGTCGAACCGGAGTTTCTGCGAACTGGTCTCCTTGGCTGTGTGATTGAGGGAAAGATATTTGTCCTAGGTCTCTATGAAGATCGTCTTCGTCAGAAAGTCGAATGGGTGGAACATGGGCAGGAGATTGCAGAGCACCGATATTTCTTTGTGCAGCATATGGTTGTCAGCATACTCAAGAACATCCGAAAGGTACATGACTGCACTGCTTTTGATGTTTTTGTCAATGATGAGCATCTTCCGATTGTGGTCTTAGAGTCCTATGCTGCATCAACGGCGCCTACGACCTCTGGTGGCCCTCCACGGCAGTTAGATTCTGTACTTTTGGAGTCTCTCGCCGAACGATGCATGGAGATTCTCTATCAAGAGCATCATTTGCGCCTGTACTGTGTTCTCCTTACTGCCCCTAATACACTTCCTCGCGTCACCAAAAACGGAAGACGCGAAATTGGCAATATGCTTTGTCGAAGAGACTTTGATGCTGGGATTCTTCCTTGTGTGCATGTTAAATTTGGAGTGGAACGTTCGGTAATGAATCTGCCAATTGGTGTCGATCCTGTTGGTGGTATCTGGTCGCCCCATGCGTTAATGGCAAGGCAAGAATTGCTTGCCATGCAAGAAAAACAGTACTCGGGTGTAGACTACCGGGATATCGTTATGGATGATCGCACTTCCACTCCGCTAAATAATTTCCACACGATCGTGGACCTCCTTCAATGGCGTGTGTCTCGGCAAGCGGAGGAGCTCGCTTATTGTTCCATCGATGGCCGCGGCAAAGAAGGGAAAGGTATTACATGGAAGAAATTCGACTTGAAAGTTGCTGCCGTGGCGATGTATCTCAAGAATAAAGCCAAGGTTCGACCAGGGGATCATTTGGTTCTCATGTACACTCACTCCGAGGAATACGTCTATGCCGTCCATGCTTGCTTGTGTCTAGGGGTAGTTGTAATTCCTCTTGCTCCTATTGACCAAAACCGTCTCTCAGAAGATGCACCTGCGTTCCTCCATGTGATTAGCGATTTTAATGTTAGAGCTATCATTGTGAATAGCGACGTCGACCATGTTATGAGGCAGAAGGTGGTCTCTCAACATATTAAACAGTCTGCGCAGGTCCTTCGGATCGGTGTCCCTCCGATCTATAACACCACAAAGCCTTCGAAGCAGTCGCATGGTTGCCGTGAGCTTGGATTCACTGTCAAGGATACCTGGCTACAGGCAAGTCAACCGGCAATGATTTGGACCTACTGGACACCAGACCAGAGGAGGATATCAGTCCAGATTGGACACGATACTATCATGGGTATGTGCAAGGTGCAAAAGGAAACTTGCCAAATGACAAGTCTACGACCGGTTATGGGTTGCGTGCGTAGCACATTGGGCCTTGGATTCCTTCATACATGCCTAATGGGAATCTATGTTGGTATGTATTCACTTCGCCATGGAGAAATTGGGTTAATGCTCACAAATATAGGCGCCCCGACGTACCTGGTGTCTCCAGTGGACTTTGCGCAGAATCCACTGTCGCTTTTCGTCACTCTGGCACGCTACAAGATCAAGGATACATATGCCACTAGTCAGATGTTGGATTATGCCATGAGTGTTATGCCCGCGAAAGGGTTCCAACTCCAGGAATTGAAGAATCTGATGATCAATGCGGATGGTAGACCGAGGGCTGATATTTGTAAGTTTATCCCGTCTCGAAATGGAGTGCCTACTGACAACTGGGCACAGACCAAAAAGTGCGGCTCCACTTTGCGTCGGCTAGCTTGGATCGGACAGCAATCAACATTGTGTATTCCCACGTCCTTAACCCTATGGTCGTTACCAGATCATACATGTGCATTGAGCCAATAGAGCTGTGGCTTGATCTTAGGGCTCTTCGTCGCGGATTGATTTGCCCTGTCGATCCTGACGCAGAACCTTCGGCTCTACTCCTGCAAGATTCGGGTATGGTTCCAGTCAACACACAAATATCGATTGTGAATCCGGAAACGTGCACATTGTGTCATGTTGGTGAATATGGTGAGATTTGGATTCAGTCAGACGCCTGTGCGAAATCCTTCTATGGTTCTAAACAGGAATTCGACCTGGAAAGATTCAATGGTCGTATTGTAGATGGCGATCCTAGCGTTCCCTACGTTCGCACAGGGGATCTCGGATTCCTTCATACAGTGACCCGCCCAATTGGCCCTGGTGGTCAGCCTGTTGAGATGCAGGTGCTTTTTGTGCTTGGGAGTGTTGGTGAAACATTCGAAGTCAATGGATTGAATCATTTCCCGATAGATATTGAGGCTTCAGTTGAGAAATCTCACCGTAATATTATGCCAGGTGGATGGTAAGTTGCTTATATGTCCAAGCTGCTGGAAGTGCTAACCCACGTTAGTGCCGTGTTCCAAGCTGGTGGTTTAATTGTTGTTGTAGTTGAGGTTACAAGAAAAGCATTCTTGGCCTCTCTTGTTCCCGTCATTGTTGACGCTATCCTCAACGAACACCAGGTGATCGCTGATATAGTGGCATTCGTATCTCATGGAGACTTCCCGCGGTCACGCTTGGGAGAAAAGCAACGTGGAAAAGTGCTAGCGTCATGGGTGACTCGGAAACTGCGAACAATCGCTCAGTTCAGTATCCGTGACATGGAGGGTTCAGAGAACCAATTTGCAGAAGCTCCACAACCTCGAGCGAGCAGGAGCTCCAAGCCTCCAAGCATCATGGGTAGCCTTCGTCGGTCGACCGTGCTGGCGGACGAAGTCCCTCGGTCACCCGCAGCAGTTCCTTCGCCAGGACCAGTCCCTGAAGAAATCCACGAGCTGCAATCAGATCCTCAGCCTGATATTCAGGAGCAGGTTCAAACTGATATCTATGTTCCTGCCACTGCCCAAGAACTAGAAAGCACCGCCCCGCAGATCTCTGAACTAGCCAGCGAGCAATCTCTCACGAGTCCAGCTTCCCAAGAACCGGACGTCCCATCAAGACTCGACAACCTGGACCTAGGATCCGACTTCTCCGAATTTGCCAAGAGCACCACCGCTTCTCCCCAACCTGAAGCAAACATCCCGGCCGTTACGTCAGAATCCCTCGTAAACGAACCAGCTCACGGTCGGGACTCACTTCCCAGCCAAAAGAGATTGAGCAGTCTTCCAGGTGGTCCTGGTGGGTTCCCAGAACGAGGTGACTCGCATAATGCACCCGTGGCTACTCATTCAGAAGCCCACGAAGAGGTTGTTGATGACTGGCCACAGGAGGCACTTATGTATCAATCAACATGGGAAACTCACGGCGGTCACGAACAGCCTGATATTCATAGGACCCTGACGACGAATACCGAGGCGGTGCAGAGGAGGTATGATGGGAGTGATTATGGGTATTAAATCCTTCTTATGCTACCTATAGCTGTCCAGTCGGCGGCCTAGCTACCTGCTTGTTGAGCTCATTTGCATCAACTCAGCGAAAATTGGTTATTGTTTGGTTTGGCTTATCCGATTAACTACCTAGGTAGTCGGGTGCGAGAATTGCATTTCCTTCTGATTTTTCTACTTGCTATACTTACCGTCGTTCATTAAGCAATCGAGCCCCCATCAGTGCGTGTATGCCTTGTTTGAGTTTATTTGGTCGCTTGCTTGCTTCCTGTCCCCTTTCTCCTATATTCCCCTATTCCAAGCCCTAGTCTCCCCCTGCCGAAAACCTAGTTTCTGCCTCTGCTGTTTATAGCTACGATGACGAATGATATCCTAGTTCTGTACATAGCGTATTATACACACCACATATTTATGATACATGCCTATTTATGTATTGCATTCGATGCGTTGCGGTGCGACATGCGCGACGAGAACAACCGCTGAATTATATAACTGGTAGTGGCAGTGATGTGATGATATCGGGGACCCTTCTGCTTCGTATGTAATCTAATTTTTTGGTTCTTTTCCCGCGGATTTCCTCGCTAAAAGATGATCCGAAGGGATCCTACCGACCGCTAACTTACATCATCGGTCAAGTATTCGAATTGTATACCGTCCGAGCACCATTTTTCCCGCAGAGATTATTACATGTGGAATCCGGTGTATTTCGGCGTTCCTCGGCAGAATCTAGTTGAATATAGGTAGCCCTACCTAGGTATCTATTAAGCTATCAGGTTTCTCCTGCCTAGCGGACCCTGCCTAAACCAAGTATATACAGCATCAGCTACAATGTCTCCTCAATCAAGGCCAGCGACAGCCGAATCAGGCTTCACGCTATCCGCCCCGCCGCTAGAGAACCCCTTCACTTGTGATATTAGCTTCAAGCGGGTATTAGCTTGTACATATCTTACAGCTTAAACATTGGTTTCTCGCTGAACTAGTGATACCTTTTCCTTAGGGTACCTACCACAAGACATTTTGCAAACCATCGAGCCCGACCTGACCAAGTTCGCCGAGGAAGCGGTATCTGGCCGGTTCTGGGATTGGGATGCCAACGCAGAGACTTGGCTCCCGTATGCGAAGTCTTATAACGTGTGGGGCCAATGATATGACTATGATCGGCTTGTGACAAGCGATGGCTGGAAGCAGTTGGGGAAATGGGGTGCGAGGAATGGGTAAGTTGACAGCCGCTATTACGCGATTTGAGAAAGCTAATAGATCGGTCCGAAAGTGTTAATGCCACACCTTATGAGCCTGCATTCGGCGAGTACAAGAGGATCGTGCAACACATAAAGTGAGTCGACCGCGCAAGGTGTGCAGAGCAATCCTGACTTTGAACAAGGTTGTTTATTTACATCCCATCCGCGGACATTAATTCCTGTCCGGTCTCGATGAGCAGTGGAACAGCGCGACGAATCCGCACGCATGCCGCAAACCTACCAGATTCTCACCCTCATCACAAATTTCTCCGCCATCTCATCTCATGGGAAAACTACTGGACGTCCGGCCAGTAGATGACAGAGAGGGCGGGAGGCAGTGATGTGCGCGCAGCGCAACTCCGAGGCCTATGCCATATACTCACCACTGCCGAAGAAGACGGGCGAATTTGGCACGATCGAGAAAGGCGGCTATCCTGTCTCGGGGTTCATGTTTTTTCTCGTCCGCAATAGATACTAATATGACTTACTTTCTCGCAAAACTGAGTCGGGTGAGTTAAGTGCTTTTATTGCACCGCCTAGGAGAACTATTGTTGGCCCGGACGGGAAACAAAGGGAAGTGTCGTTCGCATCCACCGTCTCAAGAATAAAATGGGAACTAAGGAGCTTCCCACCGCGGAGCTCGAACTGAAAGATATGCGGGCTCATATGATCAATTCGGAAGGTCGTGGAATAGCGACTATCTCCTCGTTACTGAACATTTCCAGTTCACACAATTGGACTAGCGCTGTTGCATGCTTCCGTCGGGCTCTGTCCATTGCCAAATGCTTTGCCAAGGCCCGCTCAACCCTAAACCAGTCTCTTTGTCTTATTCTAATGCATATGCGGCTGCTGGCTGGCCTCGAAGTTAAACACCGTGGTGCTTTACATCTCTGCTTCTTTTCGGCCTCGCTCCTTAGCTTTGTGGATAACTGTTTTCCGAAAGACATTCCGCAGACATATGCCCCTCTTCCCCGGCCCGGCAACGAGGGCGAGGTTATATTTCGTGCTACGACGGCAGTCACCAAAGCGGTTGTCTGTAAGGTGTGTCTCATAAGCATCCAGGAATGCCAGGAGGCGATGGGTGGCGTCGGATTATGGATATATAGATGAATCGGACGAGCCGGAGTTCAACATCTTACGTCTCTACCGCGATGCAGCAGTTACCCCCATCTGGGAAGGGACAACTAACATCCTTGCTAGCGACCTTGTGCGGCATCTCATCAAAGGGAACAACTTGGATATCTTCAAGACTTGGCTTGATCGGACCATACAGATCGTAATTGGCAGTGTTGGCGCCGCCTTCCCCACGACGCTGCGTAGTGCATGGGCAGCGATCTATCAACGTCTGGACTATAATCGAAGTAACTTGGCAGCCACCCTTGCTGACGGCCGACATATTATATTTAGTCTAGCCTGGATTGTAGCTGGCATATTGCTTATCCGGGACGCGGAGCGAGACGGAGACGAGGTTGCGATGGAGATCGCAAGCCGCTGGGTGCTAGGTGGGAGGGACGGAGTTGGCGAATTTGCTCTCGCTGAGGTCGTCCACGCCAGTAAACATTCCCGACACCAGAATGACGCAGAGAGGACGAATTGGGACTGTCGGGTGGTTTGGGACGTGGATCTTCCCAAGGATCCTGTTGTCACTGGATATAGGACAGGCACTGCGTCTAAATTGTAAATGCTCCATCCTAACACTTGTATATATGTCCGTTTCTCACTATCGTAACCCTGGAATATAGATTATAGCCCTAACGGTCGAATCCAGGTAGATTAGGAACTGCTGTTGCTCTTAGCGAATCCCGGAGTGTATAGCGCTCTAAGGTGTATGAACCTTTGGCATCTATTAGGTGACAAAAGATATGTTTCAATCAAGTGTGATTTAGAGTATTTACACTAGCCTTTTTCTTTGTCTATTTTGTTGTTAGGGAATTATGGAGGTCACTTATCGAGCCGCCTTGTTAATTGCGGAGCGCGACGCGGAACATGGATGGATGCCTATACTATATGTTCTAACCGCTTACTATATATAAAAGGCGGTAAGCTCCGCGTACTGCTTACAGCTGTCCCCTACCCCCAGCCGCTGGGGTTCCGGGGGGCGCTATAGCCCCTGGTATAGATGAGGCGCTATTACCCAGTACTTATTAAAATAGATAGGTAAGATAAAGGTGGTGCTACTTTTAGTGAGCTAGTGGCATATTGAAAATCAGATTAGGAAATCCTAGACTTATGTGTAGAATATACTTAGTGCTTTCTTTGTTTCCCTTAGAAAACAAAGAAAAGATGTGTGTTTATCTACTAGTGCCCCCCCTCCTGAATCTCTGTCTTTCTTTCGTTCTTCACTTATCCACCCCAACTGACTCGACTCTAGTTTGTACGTTACTCTATTCTATTCTAATAGATATTTTCCGATTCCCTGATCTTGCTCTACAGTTTTCTAGGCTTAGGTACTTTTTTTTATTGCCCCCCTTGGGCTGCCTAGCATCCCTTATTCTGTCTAACTGAAACAACAAACGATTCCCAGTAAGCATTTCCATCCTTTAAACAACAGCTCTATACACTAATTACCGAAGGATAGCAGAAATGAGCAGATCCTCGAAGAAGGAGCCACCTAGGATTTCAGACCTGCTGGGTCAGAAGCCCTTTGAACCTTTTCCTGATTTCAATGTGTCAGAGCTGCCTAGCGACCCTGATGACTGGATCGAAAAGAAATTTCAAGATGGGAAACCATTTATTCTTCGCGGTTTCAATAATTTACTCGCATGGACCGAGAATAGCGAACTATTGAAGACTGAGACGCTGGCTGGTCTTGTGAGATCCAACAGTAAGTCATTCCCATCTATCCTCCGTCTACCAAGATGTAAGTCTTGGAATTGATCTTTCGCTATTCAGAAATAAAAATTGATCATTGTGTCCCTAATGGCCCTCTCCGTGAACTCCCGAGTTTCAAGAAATACCTCTCCGAATATATGAATACTACTGAAGACCCGTATGTTCTACCAACAATCCTTTGAGTTTCCTAGTTAATCATTGCCAAAGATTGATTTCTAGAGACGTCGATTGCCCGGAGACTTGGCAGAGAGCAATAAGGACGATTGTCCCTAAGAATCTCCAGCGCCTAGGTCCAAGGGATTTGGCCCGCTATCTCCCAGAGAGACACCAATCCCACGTTACTGTGGTAAATGTCGGGAATTACGGCTCGTTGTATGATAAGCCCCTCCTTTTATACGCTAGTTAAACCTGCTTTGAAACACTAACTGCTTATACTATAATAGTACTGGGTTTCACCGGTGTCCCAGTGGAACCATTTCTATGTGTCTGTTAACTCAATCCGCTGGTAAGTTTATACGCCCAAAACTCCTAGAACGACAATCTAAACTTGGAAATCGTCAGGACCTGGCTCGATATGGTTTGCTGTTGATCAGTCCTCTTATGCTAAATATGACCGTTTTATGGAGAAACTAGGAAGTCGCCGCATATGAGCTGGGACTATCTTTCAGATAATCAACTGCGCATGGCTGACTTTCCGATCTATGTGGTTGAGCAAACCCCCGGAGATCTCATTGTTTTCCCTTCTCGGACTTCCTATCAGCTTTTGAACATCAGTCAGCTTGTCACCAACGTTGCATGGGACATTGTGCACACCTCCTCTGTCCAAACCTATTTCGATTACCTTGAACCCATATATAACCAGGTGGGCTATGCTGATATCGACCGGGTCCCGATAATCCCTATACACGCTTTGCAGCGGGTCCGTGACGGAAGTATCGACATAGGGAATCTGCATAACCGACGGGATGCAGAGCTCATGCTCCAAATATTTAGGAAGATGATCCTCGAGGAACGCCTGCCCCAAGCTGTAGCTATACAGACAGCCGACGTGGGAGATGATGTAATTACTTGCAGCTTCTGTCAATTGGTCATTTGGAACAAACACCTGCACTGTAATAAATGCCCGGACGGAGTCCACGGAGTCGACCTTTGCTTCAGGTGTTTCATCTCCGACCGAAGTTGTAAATCGCACTACACCACATATTCATTTCGACAGATTTTCTCACGCGATTATATCTATAATTTGTTCGACGACGTCAAAAAAAGACTCGGCTGGGATTCTCAAATAAATGAACCACGGTATAGTCTATTTGGTCCTTTATTCGTCTACCCTTCATCCGGAATTTTATACTTTCTTTACTTCGTTCAGTGCTAATGTCCTAGAAGGGTTTCTTTAGGTGATGTCGCTGTGAAAGCTGCCAAAAATCGACATTTGAACCAGCAGACAGTAAGTAAAGTCATGTTGCTTGTAAAAAGTTCAATTAATACATACGATTGCATTTCTATCACATACTGAAAGTACTAATATATATATAGAGCAAATCTTGCCATAAATGTCGTACCAAGCTTGATTTTAACCACAAAGAAGGCATGATCGCCCAGTGCGATGGTTGCAGCAGAGTCTTTTGCTTGAGGACACTTGTGAGAACTTTCGAAATTGATCTGATTCAGTTTTTGAGAGAAAGACAGGAACAACGAAGATGGGAATGCCCATGTTGTACTCGAATATGCAACTGTAAAGATTGTAAATTTCCTCTCCATCCCAAAGGCAAGTATAAAATATACAGAGCGTCGATTCCAGACGGCATGAAAATGGGCATTACAGATGTCACCAATCCTTTAGGCCCCAAGAGGCTGGCTTCCGAAAGGGGTAGGGACTCACCTACATCGGAAAGAAAGCGACAGCGGCGGGAGGAAAACAGCCATGGTGTCAGCTCCTATGAGCTCTCGGACTCAGTTCAACGGCGCTTACCATCACGAAAGACGAAAGCCAAGAGCATTAGTTACGAACTTTTACCAGACGTCTCAAAGGAAAGCTACTCGCTATCACCCCCTCCAGACAGTTCTGAAGACGATTATTCGAATAGCGGCGACGACGTTAACCCCTTTAATGAGCGAGTTGCGCACACCCGGGGCTCTGGAGTCGTTAAATTCAATGATAAAATCCCGCCTACCAATCAAAGGGCGACTTCGTCTTCGTGTCTCCGAGACATCCAGCATGATTATAATGGCGACAATGACTACATCTACTCTGACGCGAGTGATGACGATAACGCTCCAGGAGGATCACCAAACGGCCCGACCCCACAGGCCGAAAACGAACACTTCCGGTCCTCACGCCTAGGTCAACGGCGTCGAACTTCTCGCCGGGTTGAGCCTGATAACATTTCCCATCTCGGATCCACATCAAATCCCCGCGTTACTCCTACAAATACTCAAAGCTGGCGCCGCCAATCTACGCGTTCTACGGGTATATCGTACCTTCGTCCATTGGAATCTGATAGCAGACAAGCGCCAACAGCTCTGCACACTCCTCCCCAAGAGTCTCAACCAGAAAATAATAGAATGACGCCCGCGTCCGCGCCACCTCATTCCACAAAGAAAATGCAGTTGCAGAAACTCTGCGAAATTGCGGAAGACACCCGTCAGTTTTTTGGTGAATCGGATCCCTTATATCAAAAAGTAATGGACAAAGTAAAGGAGAAACAGACGGAGATCTCAAAAGAATTTGAAGTATATCTAAACCGCGTACGAGACACGGGTGATATGGAGTTAGAAGCTGAAATTCGGAATCGTGGGAGACAGGATGGTTACTCGTGCTGATGGATAGACGCGGCTATTCCACCGCAAGCTTAGTTAGTAAAAAGACTCCATCGATCGCGTCTGCATTCTAACTAACTGTGATCACTGTATAACGAGGTAGACGTGGAATAGGACTGTTGTCTGATGCAGGACTCTCGAGAAAGCCACAACTCGCATTTTTCTCAGGATCTCTAAGGCTGTTAGTGGGTGATTCTAGGTTCTTGCCCGATTATGTTCCTTACCATATTCATTGATAAAATAGGAGGGTCGGCTGGTCCAAAGCAGCTCAGAAAAGCAAGACGTGCTTTTGGGAAGAGGCCTATATTGTCATACACCAAGGCTCCCACTAATTATGCTGTCTTATACTCCCTCTCTCGTATCATAACTTCAAAATTTATTGCTCTAAATATCGCTACTATAAACTCAGGCTTGGATATTCTTAACAGAGAATTTTGTTTCAAAATCACACTGTTTAATGAACCACGCATTATGCAACTTCCACTCATTCTCAGGATGGCTTAGGTGTACCTGTGGAAAGATGCAAGGTAAGTATCGCTATCTATCGAAACATATAAAGAATAGTGAGAGACATACCTCAAATCGCCGCAGGAAGCTCGGAACAAGTTTATAGATTTCCATCAGGCTGATGTTTTTACCGATGCAAGTGCGAGGACCAGCCCCGAATTGAAACATGGTTCCATTCATCATCTTCAGCTTCTCCCCATCTGCCTCAAGCCAACGCTCAGGTCGAAAGACATCCGCATCTGCACCAAAAATTTCCGGCCGTCGATGAAGAACCCATGCACTACATCCGACAATGACACCACCGGGAATTGCCTCGCCGCAAATCGTGGCACCCTGCGGAGGAACCACTCGCTCTAGCGGAAGACCGGCTGCAGGGTGCATTCGGAAAGCTTCTTTGATACAAGCATCCAGGTATGGGAGCTTCTGAGCCTCAGACCATGAAACAAGACCAGATGGCCGGTTTTCGACGACCCCATTGTCCACCGCCTCGCGAAGCTCGTCCAGAAGAGTTTCTAAACACTTGTCGTTCTTGATCAGGTAGTAAAAGACGGATGCTAAACTGATTGCGGTGGTCTCGGAGCCGGCGAAAGCCATTGAGACAGCCATTGTTAGGACTCTTTTGTCATCCATAAAGTCGGGATTGTTTTTCTGTGCTTTGAGGAACATTGAAAGTAAATCCTCCTTGTTTACATTCGCTAATTTCTCCGTTTCAGGGGCATTGATTCTCTCCTGCATACGTGCACGAGCGAAGTGAGCTACTGCAAATGAATTATCCCACAGACCCCATTTTGAGAGCAAGCTCAATATAGGGTTCTTCCAAAAGACCGAATCAAGCCAGGGCATTTGTCCAACCTAGATATTTCGTGAGATTCGTTGCTCGATCTCAGACGGATTATGAATTACTTACCGGTGCCGCGTAGTTGAATATCTTGCCGAGCTGAGCTACAATTCCATCGATATCCTCATTCTTCTCAATAAATCCATGGCGCTTGCTGTACGTGATCATCCCAATAACGTCGAAGGCGAAGAATTGCAGCCAGCGATAGAAATCACAGGGCCTGTTCTTCTCGGCAAATATTCGTTCCGTCTGGTTTAAAAACACTTCAATGGTTTCATTTACCAAGGGTTCATAGTAAACCAAGGATGTCATGGAGAAGGCGTTATTAACGGAGCGCCGCAGGCTTGCATGGAACCTCTCGTCCGTAGCAGAAAAGAGAGATGGAAGCGGCTCGCCCTTAGACATAGACATCTGAACAGGGTAAAACTCAGACTAATAAAGGTTAGTTACAGATTTTCTCTCGTTCAAGTTACGACAGACCTTGACATAATCTTTCTTGATGCCATATATCTCTTTAATGGCTTTGGGGTCTGCGAACGAAAGCGTATTAGGACCTAAGCGAACAATATCTCCATATTTCCTGTGTAAGCGGATGTGCGTGACTTCTGGCCGTCGACCAAGAACATTGAAAAATCGCCACAGATCTGAGAAATTAGCCCAGAAAGGGCCTGGGTAGTTCTGCAGGCCACGATGGAAATATCGACTGGCAAGAAAGAATGCCAGGCCGAGTAAACCCAAGAGAAAATAGATTTGATGCATGATGCCTTAGGAGGAGCTATTGATGATTGACAATTTGAGGTTCAGAGAGAATGGCAAGAGCGCTATACTTATATTCTGAATGCTCTGGGCAACTTGCTCAGCTCTTCTCTAGTAAATCGGCAGTTGAAGCGCAAAACAGAAGCCGAAACACACCGTATCGAGTATTTTCGATTACGACATTGGTCAACTTGTCCATTTCTCCAGGTCTCTGTTCCATAGCTGCTACGCCAGTGCGCATTGGCGCCGGGTTTGCGGATTGGATCCTGGGGTATGGGGGATCTCCACTATATGACTATGTAGCTGACTTAGCATTTGGTTTCGGCAAAGAACTGTAACATACTTGCCGATGGCTCGAGATATTGCCTACTTCTCTACATAGTTTTGTTGAACAAACCTATACGCGGTCGGTACGTACTGTGCGATGGATCTTCGTAGTACTGATTTAATTTTTTTCCCTTTTCCCCCCAGTATACGTGATCATCGGATTCACGACAAGAATCAAGTTCACTCTGTGTCCTCTCTGCAATCCCTTCCAGCTGTATACACTGTGTTTAATATCCTTGATAGTTTCCGAAATTGGTTTTACTTCATCTGTGACTTTGCAGCTTTGCCGTGGTGTGATGATACCTGAAATGCGGTTTCCACTGTATACGACTGCTCCATGGCGCCTTACACAGCACCTAGCCCGAGTTGTTCGAAGACACTGTTTGAGTCTGTGAGCCTCTAAAAATGAACGAAGTTATGTATAGGTTCCTGACCACCTATTTAAAGTCGACGTAGGGAAATTCATCAAGGCGCTGTCGTAGACTGGGCCTACATCCCTCGTGTGCAATTTTGCGGTTCTGAGATAGTCGGACTCAGTGTCGCTCTTTAGCCGCGTGGATATAACTTTACCACTATCGGGGCCTTGCTACTTCCGTTGTTGCACCTGGTCTTGTGTAGTATTCTCGATACTGAGCTTGACGGATTATAAACCACCGGATCACCTATAACCTATATGCATAGCGGTACCTACCTGCATCACTTTCGCGAATATAACGAGAGAGACCCACAATAAGTCGTGTAAATCCTAAGCGACCAACAGGCTTCTGAAGACCAAGGGGCTAGGAGCGAAATAGACGCAAAGAACTTTGTATCGGACAGCCCTCATAGACACTGCGGATATAATCACGAGAAGCAACAACTTTTGTCACGTAACAAACCACACCATCTATAGTCACAGTAAAACCAGAGTACTCTTTAGGGTGAGGATTTTGGTCGTAGTGATTAATCATTTGAAGTAGACCGTACCATGTCACAGTAATTCTAGCCAGTCTAGCGTGAATCATGGCATTATTTCCTACACCATATCGACCTGCTCTTCATCTGCTTTCTTAGCCGCGGCTTTCTCCAAAGTAGCCAGCGTTAGGTCTACTCCCTCTAACCGCAAAGACTCAAGATGCAACGCAGCCGCAGCCTCCTCATCTCTCTCCTCTTGTGACATTTCGGGTCCCCAGAATAAGAAAAAGAAAAGGAAAGCCCAAACCGCGCCTAAGAAAATTCCAATAACCCTTCCATAGTCGAAACGACTCTCACCATTCCTAGAAGGAAGCGGATAACGCTCCCCAATAACAGACTGGATAGTAGCAGACGCCGACGCGGCAAGATTGCCCAGTTGGTAGGTTAATCCCATCATAGAGGTTCGTAGGGCCAAGGGTGCTAGCTCTAGAAGGTGGATCGGTATAGGACCCCAGACTGCACCGGCGAAAAATTGTTCGAAAAATGCTCCCGCTGTAAGAGACATGTCTCGAGGGAGGATATATGCTGGAACTACTGCTCCACCCACTATACAGAATGCTAGCATCGTTAAGCGCCTTCCTAGCAAATCGCTAATCCACCCGCCGACAGCTCCTCCGAAAACGCTAGCAATCTGTCCGACAATCGTAATGATAGTTGTCCCAGTTTCAGAAATCCCGACTTGATCTTTGAGGAATGTCGGGTAAAAGTCTTGACTTCCATGCGAGCATGAATTAAAGCCAGCCATAAGAACAACAAGATAAGCGAATAGAAACCAGTTATCGCGAAGGGCTCTCCTGCTATCTTTAAGGAAACTCCTTAGCCCTTGAGCCCGTACACGACCGGTACCCGCGGCTTCTTGTTCTCTTACCCTAGCTTCCCGCTCGGCTTTCATGGCTTGGAAATAGTTGGTTTCTGGAAGCATCAGGCGGAACGCGATGATAAGAACAGGCGGCCCAGCGCCAAACCAGAATAAGCTTCTCCATCCGTACGGGGTGGTAGGAACTAGGGCACGATAGAATGCAGCTGCGAGTAGATATCCGGTCGAATATCCTCCTTCAAAAACACCAGAAAGAAGTCCGCGTGCGTCGTATGGAAGGTCCTCCAGAGCTGTGGAGGCTGCTGGACCAAAAAGCCCTCCCATTGCAATGCCGTATAATGACCGAATGCCTAGAAACTGTGGTAGAGTATTGCAAAAACCCGAGGCAAGCTCGAGAATAATAAAAAAACCGAGATTAATGATCATCGGCCACTTCCTTCCGTATCTGTCAGCGAGGATGCCGAATATAATAGCCCCCACTGATCGAAGCATCAAGGTGACAGTCATCCCCTAATACATTAGTTGGTGGGACCTATGAGCCTGACAGCCCTTACCCAAGACACATCCGAATATGAGCTATTAAACTCCTCAGCCAGCTCCGTTACTGTCATGGAAACAGTAAAATAGTCAAAAGCATCCCAAGTCCATCCTAGGAAGCCCACCGAGAACATAAGCCATTGGTGCCGGGTTACCGTTTTGAGGACATTATACAGGTTCTTCTGCTTATTCTAGGCAACTTCAGTTCCTGAACGAGGAGCTATATGTTTTACAACTTACCCGTGGTGGCTTCAGACTCGAAACCCGGGTTGCGAGATACCTAATAATTTGACTGGGGGAATAAAACCACCCGGCTGCCATATGATTTCTCATTGTGGCAGTTTAAAACTCAAATCTGAACTACATGAGCGACGTAATGCGGGACATGTTAGGTGTTAAGTATACCGATAGGACCATGCCCCCGCATTGAGATGAAACTACTTGCCGTGATCGCCATCATATCCTCCGCAAAGTCAAGTATAGGATCTGCTGGCGAATACCTTTCTGCGGGGCTTAGCCGACGGTAAATCCTACCTGCACAGCTAAAGCCTGGGCATGCGGGGTTTATTCACATATCTTGTTCGTTTTGCTTTTGGTGACTTGTGTTTGGGCCGATTTCAAGCTATTGGCGGGGATCACAAAGGAAGGATGGGCAGTGATAGCCTAAATATCATGTTTAGCCCACTTATTAGAGTTGCTATCTCTTGTAATAGCAGACATAAGTCTTTGGAATAGTCAAGTATTAGCCCCAGCAAATTATTGAATCTAGGGATAACCACATAACAGTTCTTGGACTAAAGTCTTCATCGAGATGCCATGACGACGGCACTTCAATTTATATTTTGCATTTAAACATGTTGAAAAAGAAGTAGTAACTAGGGACAAAAGGTATAGGTGAAGAGTTTTGGTTATCCCAATCAATTCACTTATTAGAAGTGCTTAGAAGTGAACTTGGAAGTAAAGTACATGATTGACGTCCAGAAGCGAAGAAATCCGCCCAACTCCGCACGGGATTGCCCGAGGTCACCTGCCCTGCCCCGTTGAATAGCCGACATTGTCGAATTTATGGTCTACCTACCATTTAACTTCCTCCCCATCGACACATGAAATCCTCCATGAAGCACCAACTATGCTATATTCCCCGTCGACCCACCCGGGGCATGACACGGACAGGTCCCGTTTCATCGACCCTTCCTCTCGATAGTTTAGTGACCGAGGTCCATCGCCTTCTTGGCCCGACGTGGACCCTGCCCCCGTACAATGAACTCTTGCCTTCGTACTTCAAGCGCCCCTCGTCGCGATTGCAGCAAGAAGATCTTGATTTCCTCGTCCGAAAAGGGGCTTTGGATATTCCGAGCCCCTTCGTTACTGAAGAAATTTTCAAAGCATACATTCGGCATGTTCATCCGCATATCCCATGCTTGGACCTGGCTCGTTTTTCCTCGATAATCTTTGGTCATTCTTCACATCCACAGGATCATGGCGAAGGAAAAATTAGCCTTTTGCTATTTCATGCTGTGATGTTTGCGGGCGCGTTCTTTGTTGATTTAAAGTATCTCTACTCCGCGGGCTTTCTCTCTAGACGCCATGCCCTAGACACACTTTTTCAGCGAGTTCGGGTACGCTACTCTGCCTGACCAGTATCTATTTACACGTCCTAAATCTAAGCTTTTCTAGGTGCTTTACGACCTCGATGCCGAAGATGACCGAATGGTCGTAATCCAAAGCCTTCTCCTAATGAGTTACTGGTATGACAATCCTGATAAACATAAGGATGGCCGTCATTGGATTGGAATCTGCGTTTCACTCGCTTTTAAAGCAAAACTTCATCTTGATGACTCGAATCATCCAGACTGGAAGTTCCGAAAACTACTATGGTGGAGTATTTTTACTCGAGACAGGTTAATGTCGTTGGGTTTGCAGCAACCTCCGACCATAAATGACGAGTTTCGGTCATCAATCCCAGTGCCTGAAATCGGTGACTGTGATAGAATCGGTTCCAAAGACATGACTGAAAATCCAAGTTCCTATTATGGTGCACACCATGAAAAAATTGCGCGTATTTTCATTGAGAAGGCTAAACTTTGCCTTTGCATTAAAGACGACCTATTTTCGCCAAACTATCGTTCTATATGCTCTCGCACCGTTGCTAAACAATCTCGCATATCGAATCTCTGGATTTCAAAAGTAGAACTCGAATCCTGGCTTCGAGAGGTACCTGACAGTATAATATTCCACCCAACACCATTTCTATCCGACGAAGCCAGCATGGTGGTACATTTACACTGCGCATGGCTGAAAATGGTCTATCTGGAACTATTTAGTACTCTTCACCGACAGCTAGACTTCTTGTCCGAGCAGTACAACCCACAAAAACAGCTTTCGCGCAATGCAATGGATTGTCCTGTCCTACTAAGCGCTATAGAATTTACGGACATCATGCAAGATCTCTATGAAAAACAACTTATTTCCTACCTTCCAACGACAAGCGTCCCGATGATCCTCCGGGTGGGCATAATCCACATCTTCGAGGCATTCGATACGGACGATAAGTATCTAAACGGTCCTAGTCTTCGGAGGCTGTTACATTGCATACTCGCACTCCAACAACTTGGTGGAAAGTATGGAGGGGCCGTCTTTGTCGCTTCGCTTCTCGGGGCAAAAGACCATACTTCGGTCGTGACATCGACCCCAGACGATATACTGAAACAGATTGATATCGAAACACTCGACCACCTAACTCTCAGGTACCCTGATTACTCGGCTCCTACGGTTATTACGATTAGAGAACCGTACGATGTGGATATTATATCAGGTTTGAAGTCACGGTTGGAACCGCTGAAGTTAGCTGCTACTACATAAGTTTAAAAATGGATATTATTTGGTGTTTACTCGTCCTATTGGGTTAATTAGATACTCAGAATAGGCAAACGGTAGGTACAGTAAGTTTAAACTGGGTTTTCTGAACTTTTGGACTGGTTGCTCGACAGCAATTTCGCCTAGGAGAATCTTGAGATTTCTTCGTAGCTGTCAGCCGTGCGCACTGCCGATATTGCTTTCTTTTTAGGGGCTACAGTTTACAAAGCTCCGCGACTATACTCTGGAAAGATATCTATGACTTCCTCAGCAGCTTACACCTAGAGTCAGATTAGACCTCCTTCACCATCCTCGTTCAGGTAGCAGAAAATTGCGAATTTGCTTTACAGGGATTTCTGCACAGCTTGTGGACTCATTATACTGGTTGCTATTAACGATGTACGATGTATCACGATATGACTCTCTTTCCCAACCTTAGAACGATCAGCAGAAAACATGTCGCCAGTCTATACCTTTATCATTGCCTCTATCATCCCTTGACCTTTTCCCTCTGTGAATTCTGAATGTAAAGCTGATTCGGAACGCTAGAATCCAAAACATCGTTGACCTTTCCAACTTGCTCCGCAAACTTGGCCGAAAATGGATTCCGGTCTCTATCCTGATCCAAGCTACCAAGTGTGTGGTTCACATCACGGTGCTTCGCTTCGTCTGCACGTACATACAGCAGAAGCGACCGCATGCATCTCTTCCCCTCGGGCATCTGCCAGTACTTGATAGCCATGGCGGGAGCCTCGAGGTCTTTCCATAGGGGAAGATATCCATTATCAAGATCTTTGATTGCCTTTGTGTATGTGATCACGGCTTCCTCCTCCAGGTATCCAACGAAGCGATGGCAAATACGCTGGGAGGAAATGTAAGCCAGGAAGAATGCACTAAAGAAGACGAATTGAGCCCCTAGGACCATGGTTCGCATTTGCCATCCTGGTTTGGCTAGCTGGAGGAAGGTTAGGAGGTGCATTCGTTCGTTGTATGCCTCCTCTAGGAGGGTTTCGATCCTGGAACATATCGGCTTTAGCTGCTGATACTTGCATTAAGAAACGGGACAGTGTAAGAAGCTTCTTACCATCCATAATCCCTCTTCATCTTCCTGATACTCTTGAGATGTCTAAGCATCCCCGCTACCATGCCGGGCACGCCAGCAACACTTTCAAGGAAGATGAACCTTGTGATCCATTTACTTTCCGTCATTGGCCTAACCGTCGATGGGTTGTCCGAGTTTGCTCGGTATCCAGTGACAAAGTCCATACCCCAGCGAAGGAATCGGACCGTGCCAAGAGCTAGCTTGTCGGGTAGACATGTTGCATTTCGATGTGCGATTTGGACCGACTGGATCTGCTCCTGTGTGTATCTGGCATTGGATTGTGTCAGCATTGATCAGTACTAAGTGGTATGGAGGTATTTCTTAACTAACACCGGGTGAGTCCATAGCGACTTTTGGGCTGTGCCTTGGGCGTACGTTCTAGCTCCGAACGGGTATCTTGGGGTCGGGAATGTTCTCAAGATAGAAAAGGGGGTTTGTCTCTTGGGACAGGTAAGTCGGACGATGCCTACTTGGTGACTCATGGTGTCAGTTAGGCGTGGCTAGGGAAGTTATAGGAAGATCTAGGAAGACTGTGTTTCCCTGTCTAAGGACTGATGGAAAGAAGAGACGGGTATTTATACATGAACCCGGGACATAGCTGAAGACAGGTTGACTCAGGCACCTCTATTCACTCAGTCTCCAATGCCCTTCGACTCGGCGAGAATAAAATTCGTAATACTTTTCGTGGCTCTGATTCATAGTATTTGTTGAGACCCATTCCTTGAACTGTTGATCATATGTTACCGGCTCGGGAATGCGGGTTCCAGACCACGGAGCCTTTCCTGGCCATTTTCTATTCTGTAGTGGCCATCCCCGGTGTTTATAGATCGACATAGGCATATAATTGGCCTGTATAGGTACACATTCGACGTAGTCCAATAACATGTTAATATTCCATAATAACATATGGAGAAGATCCTTGCATGTACCGGGAAGACAACAAACTCAACTATTTTTAATTTGTTTTGGCAAGACAAATTGGGCAGTATCTGCCCCAATGTTCTCAGGTGTACAGTGTAGATGTCTTCATGTTGCGACGTGCTCCGAATTTGCCCGACTACAGTAAAAAATACTTGCAATTGGTAGATATCAAACGCTAAATAAATTCTAATAGAGGTAATTAATATAACTATAATAATAAATATACTTTATTTGAACCTTTTCCCCCGGGGTTGTTGATATAGTATGCGAATAGTATACACTTAGGGCTAAATTTCCTAGTCAGCCTGCTAAACGGTTATCATAATTCTTGCTCTGGTTCATTCACTTTATGTAGTATGTAAACTACTTGATATAATAAATCACTACCATATATACTCGAGTATCGTTTATCTTATAATATTTAATGGTCAATGTGGTTCTCAATGTCACGTCAATATACATTCACTCTATATCATACGCTTATCTAGCCACAGCTACCTAGAGATTAGATTGCAACGCTCCCGTAGCCTTTGCCGTATAAGTCGCAATCAAATCCATCAAAGGAGGCGACAAAGCATCATAAGTCTCCAGTCCATTCGCCTTGAACTTCCCCCTAATCTCGTTCATCCCCTCAGGCCTAAATCCCTGCTCAATAATCGACGAAACAAATCCCGCAAACTGGGGTTCCTGCCACCCCTTCTTATCCGACAACTCAGCATGCACGAAATCCAATCCCTTAAACGGGTGATCCTTCTCGATACGTCCGAACATGTGAACTCCGCATTGCTTGCAGGCGTTGCGCTGGATAGCGGCCGCTTGGTCGATTATGCCCAACTTGTGGCCATTGGCTGTTACGCTGAGGTTTTCACGGGGGACAACACCGACGATGGAGAAGAGCGACCCGGCCGGTTTCCAGCACTTTGAACAGCCGCAGGCGTGGTTGTGCGCGACGTTGCCCTTTATGGCGACTTGAACTTTGTCTTGTGGGCAGTGGCAGTAGAGGTTTCCGCCGGGGAAGTTGGGATCGCCTTTGACGATTCCGTTGTCGATGAGAGGGTGGATGGAAGGCATTTTGAAGGTAGAGGTTTAGGATATGTTCGTAACGATATTCCACTTTTGAAGTATAACTTTTGAATCACGGTTACTTTGTTGTTAGTGAGGGCCTCGGGAGGGGATATATAGGATGCTCATGCGCCCCGTTTACGCCCTTACAGACGGACTTCATCTCAGCCGACTGCTCTTCCCCTCATGAGGGGATAAAAAGCCTCGGTGGTACATGTTTCGAGGATTCCCTGCAATCCCCGTACTCATAGCGACACGGATCCACATGCCGAGACCGGGAACCAAATCCTGGTGGTGGAGAGACGGTCCGTGTTGCGATTGTGCAGGCATGGGCACGGACCGTCCGGGTAGTAGCCCGGGAAGGGAATTAATGCTCCATTTTCAGGTGTAATCGTGATTGTTCGGAGTATTCAAAGTAGCCATAGCGGGGTATGGGTATGGGTATGAGTATTCTAGGATTCGGTGCACAGACAAAATGCACGAAACTCAAGTCATAATCGGTGCTTATATGCCAGGAATTTTTAGAAAATCGAAGATGGGTTCGCCTTCCATTATATAAATATACCTCTACTACCAAGGTCCTCGTTGGACGAGGTATAGTGCATGTACCTTGGTAGAAACCTTGCCCTAACTTAACTATTCTACTTGTAAATATAAGTACTCTCTTTTTGTTCCTTTCCAACCGGATAAACCTGTCTATGCCGTATCAACAACACACCGAATACAATCACCCTGCTTCATCTGGTTGAAAGCAGCATTAATATTGGCAAGAGGCTGCCGGTGGGTGATAAATTCATCAACCTTCAGGTCTCCGTTTAAATAGTCATCCACAAGACCAGGCAGTTGAGAACGCCCTTTGACACCGCCAAACGCACATCCTCTCCATACGCGACCAGTCACTAGTTGGAAGGCTGCTCCATCGTTAATACTATTTCAGCATATGGATGGGTATAACCTCACGTCTAGTTTTAATCTCCTGACCCGCAGCAGCCACCCCAATTACAATACTCTCACCCCATCCCTTATGACAAGCCTCGAGAGCTGCTCGCATAACAGCCACATTCCCAGTGCAATCGAAAGTGTAGTCGCATCCACCATCTGTTAGCTCAATAAGTTGTTCTTCAACAGACCCTTTCACTAGCTTATATGGGTTGACGAAATGCGTGGCTCCAAATTTGAATGCCCAATCCTTTTTAGAATCGTTAATGTCGACCACGATGATTTTCTCCGCTTGCTGTTTCAATGCACCCTGCACAACTGACAGGCCAACACAGCCTGCCCCAAAAACGGCGATATTCATCCCCTTCCCTATCTTTGCGACGTGAGTCGCGGCTCCATACCCTGTTGTTATACCACACCCTAAGAGACATGACCGGTCGGTGCTACATGCCTTTGTGACGCTGACAACAGAAATGTCGGCAACAACGGTATACTGGGAGAAAGTGGAGCAGCCCATGAAGTGAAGGAGGGGTTTCCCACGGGCTGTGAACCGAGACGTGCCATCAGGCATTACACCTTTTCCTTGGGTGGCTCGGATTTTACCACAGAGATTTGTCTTGCCGGATTTGCAGAATTTACACTGTCCACATTCCGGGGTGCTAGAATTGTTAGAGACTGCTCTGTATCAGAACTAGGGAGTGTCAATCGTACTATAGCGCAATAACATGATCACCAACTTGGACATTGGTTACATCCGGTCCGACTGACTCGACAATTCCCGCGCCTTCGTGGCCGAGAATCACAGGGAATGCACCTTCGGGATCCTGCCCGGAAAGTGTGTAGGCGTCTGGGAAATATAAGTTAGATTTCGACTCTAATTCTCGGGAAATATTCTGTGGAAATGAATTTCTTACCTGTATGGCAGACACCAGTGTGGAGAACTCGAATACGGACTTCATGGGCTCTTGGTGCCGCTACTTCAACATCTTCAACCGAGAGAGGCTTGCCGGCTTCCCATGCAACGGCGGCCTACAAACCGAGTTTAGTATTGGATATACATAT
This sequence comes from Aspergillus sclerotialis, assembly GCA_003589665.1. Classification (NCBI taxonomy): domain Eukaryota; kingdom Fungi; phylum Ascomycota; class Eurotiomycetes; order Eurotiales; family Aspergillaceae; genus Aspergillus; species Aspergillus sclerotialis. The sequence continues at coordinate 2,967 of MVGC01000197.1, read as the reverse complement.
GTCGAGACCACAAAATTCCGACTATTCATATAATTGGGTTGCGGGTTCAATACCTTGCAAACAATTGACTATGGCTGGTTAGCTGCAGTCAGGCAAAGATAACCAGAACTTCTCCTTAGGATATAACAGGATTTGAATAATTTTGACATACCTTTCCCGCAGTGTTAGACATAATGACGCTAAAAGCCCAGACGAACAAGCACTATACGTTTGACAATAGGGACAACAAGTTATTCAAAGTAGAAAAGACAGAAAGACCTGAGATATGTTTAAGTTCTCCTCATCTCCAATTCTCGTCTCATATTATCGTGAGGAGAGAATGTGAGGGGTGAGGAGAAGCTTGACTTGGCCTACTTAGTTATTGAACCAGCTATAGTCCACATCTTTGTGGGGAACCGGTCCGGTCTTTGCCAGCGGATAAGAACCCGATATCCCAATCGGCCAACGTTCCCGTCCATTTCAAACAGAGGAAGAGTATTCTGCTTGGATGTTAACCATTTCCATGTAGCCCGTATTGAATATAGGACGCCAACCGCCGCCGGAAATCCTGTTGATGCAAGATGCAAATAGAGAACATGACCTGATAGTTAATCAGCGATGCCTGAGACTGTAAGGCTTGCCAGCATCAACAGGCCCTAATTACAGAGCGTGGGAGCTCCTGGTTTCTATCATCAGGTCGGTATAACCTCGGATACATCAATTCATTCATTAAATGCTATCCATCCATACGTACATGCATTCATTCAATTTACACCATAACACCAACACCTAAGGCAACGAATTTTGGCACTGTTTTACGTATCCTTACTTAGACATCATCTCTTCAGCACAAATCTACTGGCTATCCGCCTGTCGAGTCAAAGCTTCGATATCGACCTTCGGCTTGTCACCGTTAGCTGACTTCGCAGCCGCCACAGCAGCTTCGTTGGACCCGTTCAGGTTATCTAGCGCGTGGATATCCTCTGTGGAGAGGTTGTTTGGTCTGACAGGACGGAAGGGAGCAGGCGAGCCAGCGCGGGAGGTTAGGAACTTTTCTCGGATTAGCTCGTGTACAATTTATGTTCACCAATCAGCGAGGATCGTGGGGACTTACGGAGCTAGCAGCGCTAAGGAGAGCAATCAAACTAGCTTGAACAACGTCCTGGTGAATTCCAACACCCCAGACGGTGTCTTTGCTTCCTGCCGCTGTGCACTGGATATAGGTAGCGGCCTTCACATCGCGACCTAGGCCGATGGAGTGTTCCTTGTAGTCTACGACGTCGAGATCAATTCCCAGGCTTGAAAGAGCGTTAGCCAAGGAGGAAATGGCACCCGGACCAACACCAGTCATGGCGTGTTGGATTCCGTCGATTTCGATAATACCCGTGAAGCGACGTTTGAGATTCTTTGTGTTTAGGGCTTTGCCGGGCTCAGGAGGAGCGGGAGAAGTAGACCGATCGGTAGTGATATTATAGTCGATGAGGTTGAAGCGCGGGTTAGATTTGAGGTGGTAGGCTTCTTCGAAGATGTTGACGATTTCGCTTGACCGGAGTTCCCGACTGAGTCTTTCTGTCTCCTTTTGGACCATCTGGCTGAATTCGACTTGTAGTGCGCGCGGGAGATCCAGCTCCAGAGTGCGCAAGATAACCCAAGCAGCACCACCTTTGCCGCTCTGAGAGTTGACTCTGATGACAGCTTCGTATGTTCGGCCGATATCCTGAGGATCCAGAGGGAGATAGGGGATGACCCATTCGGTGTCATCACCTGATTTACCGGCTGTTGCTTCGTCGCGGAGTTTGAAGCCCTTCTTGATGGCGTCTTGGTGGCTGCCGCTGAATGCGCAGACGACGAGATGACCAGCGTATGGCCATCTTTCGTTGACGGGGATCTTGTTGCTCTCTTCGACTACCTTGATCACGGAATTGATGTCTGAGAAGTCGACGTTCGGGGTGATTCCTTGGGTGTATAGGTTAAGGGCCAGAGTGACCAAGTCGACGTTTCCTGTCCGCTCTCCATTTCCGAAGAGTGTTCCCTCCACTCGTTGGGCACCAGCCATCTGAGCCAGCTCTGCTGCAGCGATAGCGCAGCCACGGTCATTGTGCGGATGAATAGACACAATGAACTTCTCTCGCTCGGACACACTCCTACAGAAATACTCAATCTGATCGGCATATATGTTCGGCGTAGCCATCTCGACTGTAGCGGGGAGGTTGAAAATGATAGGGTTATCTTCCGTAGGCTCCCAAGCAGCCTTGACAGCTTCACAAACCTGAGCCGCAAAATCAGGCTCAGTGTCGGAGAAAGTTTCCGGAGAGAACTCGAACTGCCATTCTGTGCCGGCAGTAGAAGGATCGTCCTTGGTAATCGAGCGCGCATACTTGGTACAACGCACAGCCATCTCCAGACTTTGCTCCTTGTTCATTCCAAACACAATCCGACGGAAGCATGGACTAGTAGCGAGGTAAATGTGCAAAATGGCCTTCTTGGCTCCTTTGAGAGAGTCTACCGTCCGACGGATCAAGTCTTCGCGACACGGAGACAAAACCTGAAGCCAGACATCATCGGGAGTGACACCGGGTGTTTCAACCAAGCGTCGAGTAAAGTCGAAGTCTGTCTGGGAGGCCGCTGGGAAGGAAACTTCGATTTCCTTGTATCCAATATCAACGAGCATCTTGAAGAAGCGGAATTTCTGTTCCCCATCCTGTATATCGATATTAGTCGAAGATTGGCAATTGATCATGACTCAACTTACCATTGGATCGGGAAGACTCTGGTTCCCATCTCTCAAATCGGTAGCCATCCATCTTGGAGCCTTTTCAATAACCTTATCGGGCCATTGGCGATCTGGGAGTTTGAGCGGTTGAAACCGCTTGTACTTTGTGGAGGGATCTTTGAGCCTTTGGCGGTCAGTATGGGGAAGATCAAAGACGAAGTGGGGGAGGGGCTAGCATACATAGGCATGACTGCGTTATGCAAAGTCTGCTGGGG